>VSMD01084487.1:0-57047 GCA_008750895.1 Mirza zaza
CAATACATAAAGGACAGATGAGAAAGCCAGGAAATGGAAAAATAGTCACTAAAATAAAAACTCAATAGGCAAAGTAAGCTCTAGATTGATATAGGTGAAGAGGGTATTAGTGAGTTAGAAGACGATAGAGACGAATTTATCAAAACGCAGCAGAGAAAAACAAAACGATAAAATATAAAGGGCAAAAAGAGACACAAAAAACAGACTAAGAGGCTCGAACACTCCAAAAGGAAAGGACAGACACAATGGCAGAAGAACCGTTACTCAAGGGGATAATAGCCAAGAGTTTTTCAGAATTGAAGGCTGGCCGTCCTCAGGAAGAAAGCTGACACCGGCTGCTGGAGGTGACAAATGAAAACGAATCCACACCTAGGCACACAGCAGTGCAGGTAAAGAACAGCAAGGCTACAGAGAAGGAAACTCAGATTACAGATTATATTCAATTACGATGCTAGCGCATTTCAAATCAGATTCGGCAGATGCCAGTGCGCCACGAAGTAGTATCGTCCGAACACTGAAGGAAACCCGCTCGCACCCTACAACTCTGTGCCCAAACTATCGCTCAGCAGCGAAGGTGGAATAAAGACATCCCCAGGCTTACGAAAACTAAGAATTTACTAAGCCCTGGTTAGTAAAACCAACTAAACTAAGAATTCAGAACCCTCCCCGGAGGGAGAAAGAAAACTACCAAAAAAACCTGTGCTTCAGCAAGAAGTAAACACAAAAGAAAGGAGGCAAGCATAAAAACATACTAGTAACCTAAGAAATTGGCAAAAGTAAATAAATAAATAAAGTTGATATTTTCATTTATGCCTTAAAAGGGGGATGAGATTTTAATATTAGGTTAATATTCAATGAATAAAACCATCCTAAGTGAAAAAAATAAAGTCGATAAATCGAACCACTGACCAATTTCTTTTCGTTAATTTTTAAAAAGAAGAAACACACCTGTAGTCCCAGCTACCCAGGAAGCTGAGGCGGGAGGATCGCTTGAGCCCAAGAGTTCGAGACCAGTCTGGGTGATGCAGGTAGACCCCACCTCAAGTAAAAGGGTGAGGGGCGGGGGGGAAGAAGAAGAAGAAACTAGCAAGACTAAATTTTGCGAATTTTAAAAATGATGAAGCAGAAGTTCTCGATCGGTGCAGTTCCCAAGCTGACTGGGAAATTCTTAAAAAGTAATACAGCTGACCCTTCCTGGCGGAGAGAGTGAGCAGCCCCGCCCCAGACGCGGCCACGAAGGGGGAGGCTGAGGCAGGAGGGTTCACAGCAAAGTCAAAGTGCGCTAAGATCTGTGTCTTTCTCCAAAGGAAGTTAGAGATAAAGAATAAATTTAGATTTAATTAGAAATTTGTCCATCTGCTTAGAGGTATTAGACAAGTGTCTGCCAGGTTTTTGAAGCCATTTAGGGCTGTTGGAACAATTAGCATCACTAACAAAATAAACTCATGCCCAATGGAAGACAGTATATTTTGCCATTAAAAGTCATCAAAGTAACTTTCTCAAATCCTGAATGTCTTGCAATTACCTTCTAATGTATTTTGCATATTTTTAGGCAGAAATAACCTCCCATTTACAAAGCGAATAGCTCTGGCAAGAGTCTGCTGATGTTTCTGGCGGGTTTGAACAGTGATCAGAATCCAGGGAAGGCCCATTAAGCCAGCGTGCGTCCCGGGGGGCCTCCTCTCCCCAACCGAACTGCCCCTTTGCCACAGCCCGACTCGTCTGGGAGGCAGTGTGGCCACCGAGGTATGCTAAACAATTGGCTGAACTTACAATCTAGTATTTCGCAGCATGTAATCGCTCCTAACAATCTTTTTTGTTGTTGTTTTGTTAAGTTAGGGCAAAAAATAGATTCTTATATACCCCATTACCTTATTTCTTTAATAACAAGTGCAAGTTTTAGAGGTGGGGACTCAGGATAAGTGGTGTGGGTGGTTACACAGTCACGGCTGGTTGTTATTGTTATTTTACAACACTTTTCCTGATATTTCCAAGTGATGCTTACTCACTATAGACAATCTGGGAAAAATTTTTTATCCATATCTTTGTTTTGATTGACAAATAAAAATTGTATATGTTTCTGGTGTATATCATTTTAAAAAGTTAAGCAAAATTTCCCCATAATATCACCACAGTATGTGGAATATTCTCTTCCAGGCCGTTCCCACGTAGAAATATGACCACAGCGGGCGCCGTGCAAAGTGGTTTGGGCACACAGTGATTCTCGCAAATACTTTGCTCTTGCGGAAGTGAAGACACAGTGGTGGCAGTCCCTTGTCACAGTCACGCAGCCCGAAGGAGGCGGCCCCAGGACGCCAACGGGACTGCCTCGAAAGCCGTGGTCTCCTCGACTAACACTGTCGTTCTCTCTGCTGCCCGGAAAGGTACTTACTACGATGATGCCCATTTTGCAGATGATTCACTGAGGCTCAGAAATGCTGAGCAGATTGCCACCGACAGGGCCGGGACCTGCCTGCGTGGGAGGTGACTCCAAAAGGCTCTTTTCACCTTTCGCCACAGTGTCAGGTACAGAGCTGTGGAGCACACGGTAAAGAGGGAAGGGGACTTCCAGGGCAGATGGCAGGAGGCTGCTGTCCCTCCCCAGGCCCTGGGCCGGCACAGGTGCAGGAGAGAAACGGAGAGGATAAGAGAGGAAGATGAGAGCAGGGCTGAAGGCCAGAGGGAGGCTGGAGGGACATGCAGATTCTTCCAGGCTTGGTTGTCTCTGTCGCTGTTTCCTCACACCTAGCTTGGCAGCAACTTGCTGTACTAATAGTGTTTCAAATTAGAAACCTAGATTTAGTGGAAAGAATCCGTACTTTCTACAGGTATGTGGAATGGGCTTGCAAAACATTTAATTAAATCTCATTGTTGCAATAAAACAGCAGAAACCAGCGTGGGCCTGTCCGGGAACGCCCTCAGCCTCTGATCGCAAGCCGGGACAGAGCCGTGGGCATCCTCGGACCCCACCAGTAACAAGCCGCTCCCGCCCAGCCTCCCGGTCACACTATGTCCCCAGAATGGCCCCGAATCCAGCCCTGGGAGCTCTACCCCCCACCTGTGGCCCTGAGGCTCGGCCTGGCTTCCAGGTCCCAGCAAGCCCCATCCCGCTCCTCCCTGAGCCACGCACCTCCATGCACCTCCCTCCCGTTCTACCTGTCCCTAGTGTGCTGTCTCCCGAAACATCTCTGGCCCAGCCCTATTGGGTCTCCCACTCTGCCCTCCTCGCTCCTCTTGCCCCTTGATTTCCAGGGCACGAAGCTTCACACTGGCACCCTCGGATGGCAGCACCGCGACCTCTCTGTGGTGTCACCTCCCGTGCCAGCCTCGCTCTCTTGCAGCCCTTGCTGTCTTGGAGACCCCGCTCTCTTGGAGACCCCACGTCAGCCCAGCCCTCGGGCCCCCGCCCTGCAGGGCTTCCCTCCACCACACCCCGCCTGTGCTCCGGTCCCCCATCTCGGCCCCGAGACCGCCCCACCCTCCCTGTGTCCTGGCTCGCCCTCCCGCTGGAACACGCCTCCTGGTGGTCACGGGCTGCGTGCTTTCCTCTCTTCCTGGCCTTTGGGCTGAGCCGCCTGCTCAGCGAGGTCCTCCCCGCGCCACGATGCCGCACTCAACCGCCACCGTCTTCCTGCTGTGCTTGTCTCCTCAGCATGCACATCCGTGCCTTCTGCATTTTTTTCTTTTCCTAGAGACAGGGTCACCCAGCCTGGAGTGCAGTGACCTCCTCACAGCTTGTTGCAGCCTCGAACTCCTGGGCTCAAGGGATCCTCCTGCTCCGGCCTCCCAAAGTGCTGGGATCAGCGCTGAGCGCCGCGCCAGCGCTTCTGGGTCTTTAATTGGTGTCTCTCCCCAGTGGACCCCCGTACACTCCGCCAGGACCAGGACTGGGGCGGATTCGTTCCCTGGCCCAAGCCCACGCCCTAGAAAAGCCCAGTCCACAGCAGACACTGCGTGCACAGCCAGAGCAGTGGGCCAACTGATCTGAGGGAATCTCCGTCACCGGAGAGCTGGGTCCATTTCCAGCAGGTGCAAGTGGCCAAGGACCGGCGGGGACTCTGGGCCCAGGAGAGGGAGGCGGCTCCGGTACTCCGCTGGCCCTGGCTGAGCACCATTTATAGAGCACACAAACACAGCCTTTTCCTTTTGCACTCTGGGAACGCACCTGAACAAACTTGTTTGTGGTCGTGGGACGTAATGTAAATGTCAACAGCCCACAGGATCGCAGCGGCCAGGACGACGCAGGAGCGGAGGGGACGGTGGGAGTGTTAATGTCTCCCTCTTACAAATCAGGGAGGCAGGTCGGCGCAGCAAGAAATAGAGGTTTCAGGGTGTTTTTTATTTAAAGACACAAAGGCAGCCATAAGAAAAACTAAACATCCTAATAGAAATGCCCAAGCACGTTCGATTCTCTTTCCCTCGCCATGGTGGGCACAGGCGGGCGCCAGCCAGGGCAGTGGGGTGAGGGGGCGCACAGTGGCTACGGGGGACCCAGGAAACCGCTTCTTATCGTGTGAGCAGCAGCCTGGGGTGGGGGTGACGCAGGGCAGGAGGGGTCTTTACGGCACGGCCCTCCTGGAACCTGCCCTCCACCCCTCCTGCTCTGCCCTGGTCTGTTCCGCCGAGCCTGGCCCCCCGCCCAGCGCAGGGGCAGCGGGCGGGGGGAAGGGCAGGCCGTGCCCGTCCAAGGACGTGACCCAGGGACGTGGCTGTGACCCTCACGGCCTGCTCCTAATTACAGGGCCACATGAGCGGCACCTGCAGCTTGCTGGGGGAAGGAGAGGATGGATATTGGAGGATCCTTAGCACGCACTGACACGTGAGTTCATAGCTGTTGTACAACGTTACAAAGCAAAAAATAAACATAAAAACATAGTATTGAGATTCATTTTGGCTTGTCAGACCGGACAGGCTAAGTTTGATTGTGTTAATAAGCAATCAAAAAACAACCTCGGTGGCTTAAAAAAAAGAAAGGTTTTTTCTTCATTCTTGCTACATGTCCAACTTTGGGCTCTACTGAACGTTGTCCTAATTCGGAGGCGCAGAGCGGGTTTTTGTAGCGAGAAAAAGGAATCGTGATGAATCACTGGTAGGGGTCGAATTATGTCCTTTAAAAGATATGTTGAAGTCCTAACCCCCGGCTCATCAGACTGTGACTTGTTTGGAAACAGAGCTGTTGCAGAGACACGATTAATTAAGGTGACGTCCTTCTGGACATGGCGGGTCTCCCGTCTGACGTGGCTGATGATCTTCTAAGTGGAGAAGACACGACACAGGCACACCTGGGGAGACACTATGAGACAGGGGTTGGAGTGATGTGTCCACAAACCCAAGGTGCCAAGCAAGGCCGGAAGCCGCCGGAAGCTGGGGAGGCAGGAAGGGCCCTCCCCCGGAGCCTTCAGAGGGAGCGTGGCCCTGCCCACCCCTTGCCTTCAGGGTTCCGCCCCCCAGAACTGTGGAATGGTAAGTTTCCGTTGTGTGAGGCCACCCAACGTGGCTTGTGTGGCACTTTGTTATGGCAACCAGAGGACACTGATGAAATGTGGACTAGCTCTTAAAGGCTCTGCCTGGCGGTGACTCACAATAACTCCTCTCACATCCTGGTGGCCTAAGCAGGCCACAGTCGTGCCTTAATGCAGGAAGGCAGGGAAATGCTCCTCTCGAGGCCCCGAGATGTGCACAAGATGTTCTGGAAGGCTGAGCCAAGGATGAGGCTCTAACCCATCCTCGCAAGTCTGCTAGACGCAGCCGGTGCCCGAACTCCGGCTTAGAGGCTGAGTAGGGGCGAACTAAGAGGAGTGGTGGGAGAGAAATCTGGACAAAGGGGAAATAATAAACCAGGAACGCTGGCAGTAAACTGAATAATGGTAGCAGCTATCATAAGAACGGAGGCAATTATTGGGACGGTCAGTAGAAAACACATGGAGCAAACCAATGTCCCGCCACACAGGCACACGCGTGCACACGGGCTGCGCACACACAAGCCCCTGTCCCCAGAATGGGGGTGTGCCCTCCTTGGGGTCACTTCTGGAGGCTGCCGGCCTGGAGCAGGGCTGTGCGCGGCCACCCTGGTGAGTCTCGGCTTCCCCAGTGGCCAGGAAGTGGCCTGGGCCATTGCCGGCGGGACAGTGGCCCCGGCTATGGTCGCCCTTCGGTTGCATTCGAACCAGTTGGGGGTCAGGGAGAGGCCGGGAAGGGAAGTGACCGTGTTGATTGGATGTCTGCCGTTTCCCTTCTCCACCCCGACATCTCAGCTCAATCATCGCTTCCTCGGGGAGACCTCCCAGAGTGCCCTGCGCCGGTTCCCACGGCGGCCGCGCAGCCTCTCTCCCTGGCAACATTCGTCGCTCGCGTAACGACCCGTCTAGCCGTGAGACTGTTTGATTATAAATGGCTGGATGGAAGGATGGATGGATGGCTGCATTTATAATGCGGTAGTGCAAAGTCCAACTTAAAAATTAATTGCTCCGGCAGGATTCAGGGAGAGTCAACACGGCGGTGGATCACGGAGGGGTTCTGATGCAGCACCCACAGAGAACCACCTGCAAGGCCTCGCACCCAGGTGGGCTTGAGAAAAGAAGCCCCCGAAAGACCCCGTTCTGGTTTGAGAATATCACATGGAGGAACACAGGTTGTTCTGGAACCGAGGTGTGGGGCTTGCCCCGTTTGGACTTGTTTGCAGAGAGTCTGCGGGGACTGGGACTCGCATCGCCCCGAAGACCTGCCGTCTTCACGCCAAGCCAGCGAGTCTCCACCTCGCAAGGGCCGCACAGCCAAATCAGCCTCCGTCCCGGCAACGGGAGACAGGAGCATTTTGTTTGAACGTAAGCCAGATAATGAGAAATTCTCACTCCCTTCATGGGGATGCGAGGCTGGTCAGAGGGCACCGGGGTGTAACCGCAGTGGAGACGCAGGCATGAGGTGGCACCCCGTGCCCCTCGGCCACAGCCCCCAGAGGAAGCGGAATCCGGCCATGTCAGCTGCCATCCGCCGGAACTGTCACCTCCCTGGAATTGGGCTCTCGTCCCGAGATTGGCAATTTCTTTTGAGACCTCCAATTCCATTAAGTCTTAAAGCCAGACGCAGAGCTAGACCATGAACAT
Source organism: Mirza zaza (assembly GCA_008750895.1). Lineage (NCBI taxonomy): Eukaryota > Metazoa > Chordata > Mammalia > Primates > Cheirogaleidae > Mirza > Mirza zaza. The sequence goes on from VSMD01084487.1 coordinate 7,104, forward strand.
AAGATGTCACATTAATATGAAATTTTTTGCAGTCAAAACAGAAGGATCGCTGCAAAGCCACCATCCACACAGGTGCTGGTGGTACCAGCTGGCACGTGCTACCTGATCTACTCCGGAGCTCCTGCGGTATTCCTATGAGGATGTACCTGGAGCCAGGGCCAGGTGGAGGTGACGAACGCCCCGGCGCAGCTGAGGGTCCCACTCCAGAGATCCCGGCACATGTGTCTGGGGCTGAGGCCACCACCCTGTCACTTCTGTGCCTCCCAGTTCTGGTTTCAACCCAATGACCCCACATCTCTGTGGGGTTTTGAGACGTGCTATGAGCTTGCATGTCCGTTCACATGGGTCCCAAGGCCTTCCCTGGAGAGGCCTCTCGGGTGGGCCAGGGCAGCCCATGAGCTCACGTTGGCCAAATTCTGCCCCATCTTTAATATAAATCTGTCACCAGCTCCTGGGACACTGGGACACTCTACCCAATTCAGGAACCTACTCCAGGCCAGGGGAGTCCCCTTTGTAGGGAAGAGAGAGTAAAACTCACTTAATGTGTAATTCCTTCCTAAGACACGTCCAGTGGTTCATGGGCCCCTAGGAAGGGACCACGTTTTCAGTCTCGGCAAACACACGTGGGAGCAGGACTTGAATTTACATATTCAGCCTGTTGGATGACACTTTCTTCCAGAAGTTTAGACACAGAAACCTAGAATGTAAAGCGTAAAAACCAAAAATGCCGAGGCATTTGATCAAAGGAGACCACATGCTCAGAGGTCAAACACCCAGCCTGGGGCACGCACCAGGAAAGTTCTGACTCACTGTGTCTTTGCTGTGGGACTGCAGAGAGGTCGCTTCCCCAGCTCGGCTTACCGAGGGCCTATACCATCTCTCATCTGCCGCAGGGCTGTGCACAGCGCTTAGCTTGCAGGGATGTGAGGGACTTAAAGGGGCCTTTCAATGGCCAAGCACAGTGGCCAGCCTGCAGCCTTCGGCAGACGAGGATGACATGTTATTTGCCCATCAGGAAAACCAGGCCTGCAGAGCCCAGCCACCTGCCATGCATCTTCTCAGCTGCACCTAGGAACACCACCAGGTGAGCAGGTGGGGGGCATTTCTGGCGAGCAGGTGGGGGGCATTTCTGGCCTGCAGGGGGAATAAGGATGTTGACAAGGATTGCTAAGAGTCTATTTTAGGCTATGCAAGAAATGGCTATAACAGTGCTGCCTCCTCAGGCTAACTGAGTAGCTAGAAGATGCAAGTTGGAAGAAGATTTATTTTCCACCATAAACCCTATCGAATCATTTTTTTCCTACTAATGTTAATAAAAAATATTTCAGAAACAGATTTTAAAAAACTAAGTCTGTTTGAGGGCATGCTAGAGACTGACAAAATAGTACGGTATTGTGCACTTCAAAGTTTAACAGGATCAATCTCAGTGTTCTTACCACAAAGAGAGAGAGAGAGAAACTCTGAGGCATGTGGCTACAACTTGTAGTTTGACTGGTGATGGTATCGTGGGTGCTTAAATGTGTCCAAACGCATCAAATACACGTCAAATATGGGCAGGTATTTTTGGTAATTCAAAACCTCCACAAAGCTGTTAAAAAATACATTAAAAAATAAAGCCCTGCCTGCAGGAGTTTATAAACTGGTTGGACATGACTGGCACCTCCCTGGCCCTGTCTGGGGGCCTCCCTCTGGCCTGCTAGGTAGATGTGGAGAGCTGGAGAGGGGGGAGGGGCAGGAAGGGCCCTGTCCCCACTGGACATAGGGAAGGCCCCGTGCCCAAAACTGAGGGGAAACAGCCTATTGCTTCCCTCTTAACTCTTATTTGTTTGTTTTATTTGAAGAACTTGAAGAACCAGAACTTCTGATCCTAGGCCACATATCAGGGTGGGAAAAAATGTCATCATCAGAAAGTGGACATCTGCCACCATGCAGGGACAGCTCCGGAGAGCCACCCTCAGCGGGTCTGGGGAGCCCGTGGCTGTCTGACCCCCACCTCGGTTCCACTTCCCCACGTCTATGATGGATACGACGACAGCACCATTTCTGACCGAGCGATTTGCGAAAGGTCAAACTGAACCAGTTACTACCCTTCCTTTCTTCCTTTTCTAAAGTAGAATTTTCAAATCAAGCTACACTAACCAAATAGTGCGAAATGCCTTAAAATGGAATTAAGCCAGATTTGGCTTGAAATCCTAAAGTTAATCAAAACCACCAACGCCCCAAACCCCTCTCCCTGCACTGACTGGGAGCGAATGGTGGAGGACTTGTCCTGCTCAAGGAGGGGACTCCAAGCCCAGAGCACCTGGGCTGTCACTCACCGCCTTGGAGACTTGCCCACAGAGCGAGGAAAAATGGACAAGGATTCCAGCTGCATGTGAGAATTTATGTCACCAAGAAACTGGTTGTAGCGTGGGTTCCGGGGCCAACATCAACTCAGCTTTGGTCAGGGGCTCTCAGCACATGGTAAGAGCATCCACATGGGTGACAGTGGTCATTCCTTCCTCACGCACAGACGTACAGAGGGCCCAGCACAAGCCAGACGTACGTGCTCGGACGCCCACGGCCCCTGCCTGCACAGATGCACAGACTGCGGCCAACACACTTATAATTAACAACAGCCTCCGTTGATTTACAATTATCTGTTGAATATTGATCGAGAAGCAAAGTCTTCAAAGCCAGAGTGAGGTGCTGTGTTTGGGTGAACTCCGTTTAGGGAGGAAGCGCCCTGAATCGCGGCGTAGTCGTATTGCCCTATTTTGTGCTACAAAGCAGAGTGCCGCAGGCTGGATAATTTGTAATTAACAGAAGTTTATTTCTCCCTGTCCTGGAGACTGGGGACTCCAAGATCAAGGTGCCAGCAGGTTCAGTGTCAGGTGGGGGCTGCTCTCTGTTTCCCGGATGGCGCCTTGATGCCGCGTCCTTTGGGGGCGGGGAGCGTGTGTCCTCCCAGGGCAGAAGAGCAGGAGAGGGCACACCACCCCACCGCCTTTCCACGGCGACATTGATCCACCTGTGGCATGGAGCCCTCAGCATGACACCCCTCCCCAAGGGCCCCACCTCCCAAGCCCCTGCCCTGGGGACTGCATTTGCAACACCTGAACTTCGGGGGACACATTCAGACCGTAGCAGTAGGTAACGTGGGTCCCGGTGAATGCTATGCCGTGGTGGGCTGCGGAACACTGTGGAGCTGCCGCCTATTTGCTGATACTTTCATTTTTTAAGGTATTTTTAAAATATTTTTTTACTTTGTTTTAATGGATGCATAATAATTGTACATAGATTTATAGGGTTCGATGTGGTGTTTCGATGCATGTATATAATGTGTAAAAATTGGGATGTTTAGCATATCCTTCACCTCATACGTTTATCGTCCCTTTGTGGTGTGAACATTGAAAATCCTCACTTCTAGTTCCTTTGAAATATATCCTATAATACAATATTGTAGGCATCGTCGCCCCACGGTGCAGTGGAAGACGGAATTTATTCCTCCTACTACCTGTAACTTTGTGACTGTTGACCAACCTTTGCCTGTCCCCTGCCCGCCCTCCCACCCTGGTGACCCCCGTTCTCTCCGCTCGACCCCGTTAGAGTCCACGCAGGCGTGACAGCACGTGCTGCTTGCTGTTTCCCCAGTGTAGCGCACTCCAGCTGCACCCGTGCTGCTGCCACCGCCAGGATTGCATCCTTTTATGGCTGAATAATATTCCATTACATATATATTATACATAATATATATTAGAAATTAAATGGTGTAATTCTGCATTTACATAAACTAAAGAAAGGGAAGAAATCCCTAAGACCAACACTCCACCCAGCAATTGGCCAGCGTGTGCATGCATGTGTGCATGTGTGTGCATGTGCATGTGTGTGTGCATGTGTGTGCATGTATGTACGTGTGTGTGCATGCAGGCATGCGTGCATGTATGTATGTGTGCATGTGTGTGCATTTGTGTGTGCGTGTATGTGCATGTATATGTGTGCATGTGTATGTGTGTGCACATCTGTGTGTTGGAGTTGGGTATGAGGAAAAAAGACTGTTTATCTGTAGCAAGAAACTTTATTTTCAAACACTATCCTGTAAATACTGCACCAAGTATAGAAATAGAGGAGTAGAATTCTTGTTGTATATTAGCTTGAAGATTTCTAATCAAAACACCCAAGAGGAAGAAATTATAGCATCAGGGTCAGATTTCCCAACAAAAAATGCAGCTGTCCCATGGCTTTTGCAGGAAGATAGGGAGCTGTGGGGTCGCCTATACGCCATCAGCAAGGTGTACACTGTATTTGGGTTCCAGGAAGAAAAGCCAAAGGGTTAGGCAGGCGTGTCCTGGTAGGTGGGCAGGTTTAGGAAAACATGTAACTGCTTCTCAGTGCCTTATTGCCCACAAAAGAACGTTTCACACGGTCAACAGCTCAAATTTATGTAGACCCTAAGGGGTAAATTTCCAGTGCCGTGAATGGAGACTCACTTACACGATTCTCATTACTGTTAATAGAAATTGTGTTAACGTCTCACTCAGTGCCCCTTGTTGAGAATAAATCGTGTGTGTGTGTGTGTATATGTGTGTGTGTGTAAATCCTAAATATCTCGAACTCCCTCATTCCTGGAAAAAAATTATTCTAGTAGTCTTTCTATATTTCTTTTCCCAGTGATACTTTTTAGATCAATTCTCTTAAAGAAAAGGTGGAAAAGTACTGAAAATTCAAGCTGGGCTGCTCTACACTTAATGATGTAAGTCTTATACAGCAGCAGTAAAGTGGAGAGGAGCACTATGTTAGCCTTTTCCGTGTGAGTGTGTGAGCTTCTCTGATATCAGTTGACAGTGTGTTTACTTTCTAAATCTTGGGGGAACTTTTAGCAGAAGAATTTTATGGAAACTTTATAATGACAAATGCTTTAGTAGTATTACTAAGATTGCATAGTTAAGACAGAAGGAAATACAAATTACCAGCAAAGTAAATAAAACATTTCTTATTAGTGTTTTGAGGGTATTAACTCTGATGGAACTTAACAGTATATGAAATCAGTGAAAGTGAGAAATCGGGTTGGTTGGAGAACATATGACCAGGGCCCAACCTCTGTGCCAACAAAGCACGAATGACTGCTCTGATGACACATGTCAAGATCAAGAAATATTTCACTGTCTCCAAAATTAGCATCAACATAACGATTCAGCACAAAGCTTACTTGTACATAAAGGCTTCTAGGAGAGAGAACGACAGATAAGTGAACGTCATGCACAAGTAAACCGTAAGTGGGAAAACCCTTGGGCACGTGCCCTGGTTAGGGTCAGGGTTAGGATCACAGTCATGATTAGATGTAGGAAAACAACCCTATGAATTTGCCAGGAAAAGGTCTACGATCCTTAAATGGTTGGCTGGGAAAAGGGACCGGAAAGCAGACGTTGGCCACCAAAGAGAAAATATAGAATTCTCTTTACACTGCACAGCACTATTGAAGACAGCTTCTTCCAGGTGCCTGCGTGAGCCCTGGGAAGGGAGGGGGCAACCCGAGTCTGAGCAGCCAGAGCCAGGGCTGGGGGAAAGAGGGCGCCACCTCAGGCACACCTGCCCAGGTGTTCTCAGCTGTCAATGAGGATAGAGAAGCAGCAGCAGCTTCTGGTAAAGACGGTGGCTGAGTCCACACACTCACCTCTGCTCCCTACTGAAACCACTCCAGTGCAGGGGGAGGGCAGCGAAATAACAAGGTGTCTGTAGCCCACCAAGACAAAGAGAAGGGAGGGACGTCAGCAGCAGAACGTGGGAAGCTGTGACACAGAAGGAACGATGACAATGGACTGAGTAGTCCCAAGAACACTGGTGTGAGCCAGTGGTGGGAACAGCCTGGAACTGGCGGAGTTGCTGCCCAGACAACGCCCCACCAACCGCCCAGGACACCCCGGAGGTGGATGGGAAAGCAGATCTGAAATAAGGACAATTATTTGAAAACCTGTTGAAGAAGCAATCACAGATTTTTATGCAAAAGGGAGAAGACAGACTATATATTTGCTTTCATAGGCACAAAAAAGACTTCAATCTTATTCAGACTCTGAATCCAACTACCCAGTCACAGGAACTACACGGGACAAAGTAACCCATCAGAAGACAGACCCCACGGGGATGTAATCACAAAATCCAGACTGCAGGAAACGCTAACGACAAAACTACCCAGTTTCCTCGTTGAACACTTTGCAAAGAAAACACAAAGGTGCAGAGGAGAGGGCAATGTATGGATTAAAAGATATATAAGGGACATATCAATCAATTGCCACGTATGGATTTTATTTCAATCCAGATTCCAGAATCAGTCAGACCAATAGTAAAAGCCATTTGTGAAGCAATAAAGGGAACTGGACCTCTGGGGCTGGAGGTGGAGGGCGGCGTCTCACGGCGGCCAGGTTGGGCCCTGGCGGGCGGGGCAGGGAGGGCAGCTGGTGGGGCAGGTGTCCCGGGAAAGACACTACAGAGGGATCTGTACCAAACCCTTTTGGCTCGAATCAAGAATATAGACATTTAGACCAAATTGTGTGTGTATATATACCATATATAACAAAAAATGAAAAATTATACAAGAAAAGAAGGGCAATTCTAGTACACCATATGGCTCAGCTGTAAATGATATTGTCCAAATCAGAGGAGTGTAAAAATGGACTATTGATCAAACCATGCATCTCCCTTGGGAGAATGGTGGCAAGGAACACATAGATGTGGTAGGGAGGCAAGAGAGGCATGAGTAAGGTAGCAATGCTTCCATTTATAGCAGGAAGTCATTAAATAACATCTAGAACTTAAAATAAAATCATTGTCATTGAGATGAGGAAACTGGAGGAGTGATTGACGGACAGTTGTTTCCTACATAATAAGCCTTATGGAACATTCGTTTTTTAAAATTATGTGTGTGTGTGTGTGTGTGTATCTTTAAAAAATTAAAACATTAAGGAGAGAGCTAGGTATCCAAGTTGACTTAGAACAATGACATGCTCTTCCACACCTCAGCCCTGCAGCCTGAACTTGCCCTGGAGTTCTCAGTGTCTAGACTGCAGTATAAGCAATTCATACTTAGATTTCTTTAGATGGTATTTTTTTCATAACAAAATTTCATCATATAACTTATAGTAAGAGCACTTGTCCTAGATTTCAGGTAATCTCAGGATTTCTAGAAAATGGAATGTGCCATCTGCAATATTCCATGAAATCATGTGGGAAAATTGATGTTTGCGCTGATTCTGGAGTTGTGCTAGTACTTTTCCTTGAATGTTCATGACACTTTTCTCTCAAAGTATTCAAAGCATTTTACAGATTCTGTTTCATTAGTTGTCACAACATCCTGAACACACTGCTATCCAGCCTCACAACGGGAAGCAGGAAGGCACAGAAAACTTAAATCCCTTGACCTAAGGTTGACAGGAGACTCAACTTTTTACATAGTAATGAGTTTTCAGAGACAAGAATAAAGTTCAACTTAGCTACATTTTTTAACAGTTTGTACCATCATTTTTTTTATGTGTAACTTGAATGAAAGCAGATCAACAGTTTTCTTTATGAACTTTGAAAAGACAAATTATACCTGAACAGAAAAAGCATAGTTTGAAGAAAAGTTTCCCAAACTGTGGTTCTATGAAGTGTTTTATCTGAAAGATGTTAATAGGGCCAGGATTAAAAGACCATTGATAATCAAAAAATTGGAGGATAGGCAGAACAATTTTGAAAAAAGGAGGACAGAGTTAAAGGACTTTTGTTTCTGATTTCAAAACTTGCTACAGAGCTACTGTTATCACAACAGTGTAGTATTGTTGTATAGTAAGGGCAGATATATAGATCAATGGAATTGAATAGAGAGCCCAGAAATAAACCCTCAAACATATGGTCAAATAATTTTAACAAGGACTCTAAGACCACTCAACGAGGAAAAGATGGTCTCTTCAACAAATGGTGCTAGTATCAGTGGTATCTACCTGCAAAAGAATAACCCCTACATTTCACCATATAGAAAATTAACTCAAAATGGATCACAGACCTAAACATAAGAGTGGAAACTATAAAACTCTTAGAAGAACATGGAGGAAAAAATTTTATAATGTTGGATTTAGCAATGATACTTAGATATTACACTAAATGCACAGGTAGCAAAAGAAAAGCTAGATAAATTGGGCTTCATCAAAATTAAAAACTTTTGTGCATCAATGACCATTCTCAAGAGAGTGAATAAACAATTCACAGAATGGAAATAAATATTCACAAATCAGACCTCATAAGCAATGAATATCCAGAATATATAAAGAACTCCCACAACTCAACAACAAAAAAACCAAACAACCCAACTCAAAAATGGGCAAAGAACATGAGTGGACGTTTTTTCAAAGAAGATATACAAATGGCCTAGAAATACATGAAAAGACTCTCAGCATCACCAGCCATCAGGTACATGCAAAGGAAAACCATGGTGACACACCACTTCACACCTATTTGATGGCTGTTATCAAAAACAATGAAAGATAACAAGTACTTATAAGGATGTGGAGAAATTGGAATCCTTGTGCATTGCTAAATGGAAATGAAAAATTGAGCAGCCACTGTGGGAAAGTTTGGCAGTTCCTCAAAAAGTTAAACAGAATTTACCATATAATCCAGCAATTCTACTTCTAGGTATATTCCCAAAAACATTAAACGCAAGGACTCAAACAGACACTTGTACACCAACGTTCATAGCAGCATTATTCACAACAGCCAAGCGACGAAAACAACCCAAATGTCCATCGATGGAAAAATGGATAAACAAAGCGTGCTGTATATGCACAATGGCGTATCATTCAGCCTTAAAAAGGAAGGGAATTCCAAGGCATGCTACACCATGGCTGAACCTTGACGGTGTTTTACTAGTGCAATAAGCCAGTCACCTAAGAGAACAAAGGTACCTAGCAAGGTCAAATTCACAGAGACAAGGAAGTACAATGGTGGTTTCTAGGGCTAGGAAGATGGGGACGAGGGGAGGTGCTGTTTATGGGTTGAGTTTGTATTAGGGAAGCTGAAAAAGTTCTGGAAATGGATAGTGGTGATGGTTGTGCGACATCGTGAACGTGTTTAATGCCACTGAACTGCATATTTAAAAATGGTTAAGTGGTACATTTTATGCTATTCTGTTTCACCACAAAATAAATGAACAAAATGTTGTGAAATATCACAGGCCACGTTCACTCTTGGAAAGTCACGGCATGGGCTGAATCCTGCCCTAGAGAAGTCTGCTTAGCCGTGTCTAGCCCGCCTTTCTCAAAGACACCGGGCGGGGAACACTTTCTGGGTTCACGTATCACTGCACAGGTCCGTCGTCTGAGGGACACCCATCTCAGACGATGCTCTAACGGGATTTCCAGCACCAGTGGGTTGGACTTAAAGAGTCTACTAAGGCAGCATTTGTGATGCAGAACAAAACATTTGCATGTAAAGGTGGTTCAGAAGACCCTGAGAGAGGAAGAAAGGGGAGATTGGGTTTGGAAGGAAAAAGAAAAACAGGAATGTTCCTCTTGTCCCCCAAAAATCCTCTTTTTGTATTTTTTTTTCTTTTTTGACAAAAAATGGAAGAAAATCTATGCCGTGACGTATACAGCAGAGGCATATTTAAGGTGTGGCGGGCGGCAGATGTGCAACTTCCGTCTCAGGCTACTGCGGGGAGACCCTCCCGCACTCCAGAGTCCAGACTCCCGGCGGCTCAGTCTTCTCCAAGCAGTTCCCCGCCGGCTTGGAAGCACGGCCGGTGTGCTGTGGGGAAGGGCACGTCTGAACTCGAGGCCTCAGACGCTCTGCACCCCGCGCCTCCAAGAGATTGCTTCTCCCTCGCTGTGCGCCCCTTTCTCGCTAAGTGCACAAACGATCCTAATGCAATTGGATGCCATATGTTCTTTGCAGTCGGTGGTGGGAATTCCTGAAAGAGCAAAATTAAAAAGGGAAGGAAAAAAAATTAAAAAATAAACCCTTTCGGTCGTGCAGCAGAACGCCACAGCTGGGGCTGCAAGCCGAGACAACAGCTGGAACGTTGCACACCAGGCCGGGCCGGGCCGAGGTTGGGAGCCTTTCCCAGAAGAGGGGGCACTGGCCGGCCAGTGCTGCTCTGCGGAGGACACGCCCCGCATTGGCACAGCTCCAGCAAGGCCTCCGCGCCGTTTTGTTGCTTTGCATCCTCCGTCTCTCAGCGGCTCCGGGACGTTAACCTTCCCCAGCTGGCGCAGGTGTGTCTGCAGGGACCCTGACCACACCGAGTAGGGCTTACTGACGGGCTTTCAGGACTGGCTCGGCCACGCCACCAGATCAGCTAGCACCAGGGGTATACACTCAGCGGGCAGGGCTGAGCTGCATCCGGCTGTGCTCTCAGCTGGGGAAAAACACCGCTCACCCCTCTCTGCTGCCTCCCTGCCGCCCTGTCTCCTTCCTGATCCCGAGCCCTGCCGGGCGGGGGTCTTTGTCGCGAGCCGAGCCGCGGGCGCACCGTCAGCCTGCCTCGCAGCACCAAACAGGTGCCGTTTTCAATGGCAAAATCCGATGGAAACAGATTCAGTCCAAGGGTCAATTGTGGGCTTATTTTCATATTTAAGGGCCGCATACTTTCCCCTAAAAGACGCTAATGACAGCCCAAAGCTCAGGCTAATCAAAAAACCAGCCACGGAACAGAAAGAAGCCGAAGGAAGCTTCTCGTTGGAGATCCTCCCCACACCCCTCCCGGCACAGAAGGGAACCATCTCCCTCCCAGTTCCCCACCTCAGTCTCCCCCGACCACACACACACACACACACACACACTTTTTAAAAATATCTTGACAAAAACCAGTGTCTTTGGGAGGCTGAGGCAGGAGGATTGCTTGAGGTCAGGAGTTTGAGACCAGCCTGACAAGAGTGAGACCCTGTCTCGACTGAAAATAGAAAAAAATTAGCCGGGCATGGTGGCGCATGCCTGTAGTCCCAGCTGCTCGGGAGGCTGAGGCAGGAGGATCGCTTGAGCCCAGGAGTTGGAGGTTGCTGTGAGTGAGGCTGACGCCACGGCACTCACTCTAGCCTGGGCAACAGAGCGAGACTCTGTCCCCAAAAAAACAAAAAACAAAAAACAATCAGTGTCTTTGCAAACAGAAGCCCATTGTTGCCAGCTCTCCACGGGTAGAAACAACACTGAGCCCCTGGGTGCTGTGCGGGCCGTGAGGGTTGGGTCTCGGAGGGGACAGCAGTGGGCACGGCCCTCGGGGCAGCTCCCGCACGCAGTGCTCCGCGGGCACCTCACGCGGGCCGGCCCGCCTCAGCCACCCTGCGCAGGCGGGTGAGTGTGGGAAGCAGGGCTGCGCAGCGCCGGCAGGTTCTGATCGCGTGTGTCCCGCAACTTGGTCTCATCGTTCACCAAATTTGCCGATTATGAACCAGCGTCAGATGTAACGACACCACATTTACTCGGCTCAAATGCCGTTACATTGTAATTAAAAATGCTCCGTGAGCCAGCAGTGATCCGCAGAGAAGACGCATGTGCGCCTTTTGAAAGGTGTTTCCAAGCCATGTACTAGAAGAGTTGCAGAGCATTTGGGGCCAAATGCAAGCTGATTGTCTCTCCAAAGCTTATCCTGGAAACCTGTCACTCACTCTCCCCTTGTCCTCAGGTCACCGTGGCCAACAGGATCTTCCCACCCTGACGGCCAGTCCTAGCCGTGGGACGGGCTGCAGCTCAGTGACTTCTCTCTTGACGCTGATCTTCGGCCTTCCGTACAGCCCGTGGTGGCCTCACCTCTGGCTTCCTGGCCTGATCTACGTCTCTGCTCACAGGGACAACCCAACTTTCAGACAGGGTCCTTCCTGCCACAGATCATCCGCGGCACCAGCACAGAACGTTAGCGTCGTTTTCGAGAATAATCACAGCTCCCGTTCGTCGAGCGCGACTGCCGATGAAGCAAACTGCCTCGCTGTGGAGGGACTGGGGGTGGCCTCTTGTCGCTGAGAACGTCAGTCCAGCAACACAAGCAACCGAACTGGAGCCCCCGAGCCCCAAGAAGGGGCTCAGCTGGGGAGCCCCAGCACACAGGACCCACCTTTCCACCTGCAGAACCTCGGCTAGACAAGTCGGAGTTTATAGCCACAAAGTAAGGGTTAATTTGTTACGCAGCAATAGAAAATAAATGCACTGGGTCATCAAGAAAAACACAGCAATGACAGAGAAAAGGGGGCTTCATTCCTTTGTGAGCGAGGAATGCGTTGAAGTTTGAAATCACGCCCAGCTTGTGATGGCAAGAGCGGTGCCCATGCGGAAGCAGCTCACCCGGCCCCCGCCCTGGGTGTGGGGACTGTCATTCAGAGTGCAAAGTTCACTCCGTAAAATATAGATATTAAGGCTCATGTCAACACAGACTCAGTCTATATTCATTTGAGTTAAAGAATCACAACCAAACCATGCGATGATCACCTCTCTTCAGGCCCCTTTCCTAGGCCTTGAAACCTCCATGTGCCCCAGCCCGAGTACCTCTCCCAGCCCCAGCACTCTGCTCTGGCCAGTCCGTTTTTATCCTTTCTAAATCATAGCCTAACCTTGGAGAGCTTTCCTCGTACTGTTTCCTAATGCTGAGCTGGATACCAAACACCTAGCAGCAAATGTGGGCTGGAGGAATGCATGGTGGAGTGGATGAGGTTTTAGGAGGGAAAACGTGCCTTTGCCTCTCTGCACCTGGAAACTGAACACCAACAGCGAGTTTGCTAGAAGGCACGTGAGGGCAGAGAATCTGCGCGTTGTCGTTGCTATAAGGGACACGGGGCACCTGGACTGTCACCAGCCACATGGGGGACACTCGGCGAGCTTTGGTGCACCAACGGGCCTTATGCCCTGAGGCTGGTGGAGCTGAAAGAAAGTGACCTAAATCGGGACAGGAGCTCAGACACTAAGGTGCATGAGCAGCAACTCGAGCAGCTGCAGACACCTGGATGCGGACAGCCGATGAGGTCAGGAGGGTGGGCTGCAGCAGACATGTGGCCTGGAAGAAGATACCAAGTGGAAAAACTACGGGACGCGCGTTTCTGAATGTAAACTGAACATCACCAAAATACCAAGACTGAAACAACTGAAACAGTCCCAGAATATGACCTGCTGTTTCCTTGGTCGTTTAAGGCACGAGGCCCCTGACGGGAGACTGCTCGGCCACCTGCAGGTTGCACCTTCTAAACTCAAGGGGGAGCCGTGGGCTTTCTCTCCCCCACCCTCATTCCAACCCAAGGAGAGCAGGTTGGATTTGGGATACAACGACTGGGTTTCCGTGGGACTAATGCTGAATGGAGGAGGGAGACCCCAGCCTCCGGGTCTCTGGGGAATCCGTATTCTCTGGAAGTCTTCACACCCCATCCCCCCCAGACCCCCAGATCCCAAGCAAGACTCCCACGAGGCTCTTGGTCAAGGGTTAGAGGTTTCCACCTTCTTCTGTTGAGGCCAAAGGAGGGCTCATGGCCCCGGGGCACTCCAAGCTGGCCAGCCCAGTGAGGGCCATGGCTAGAGCGCTGGAGTCATCAACGCTGCTCCAGGCAAGCCACCTCTCTGCACATCTCTCGAAACCCGTGCAGCCGGTAGGTTGAAGGACGTCTCGACTCTGGATTCCAACAAGGTGTCTCTCTGTTCCTGCCTTGGCAGGCAACCTCCTCTTCCACGACTGACTTTCCCCTTGCCTAGACCCTTCCTCCTTCTCCCAGACTTTACTAATGCTCACAGTTTAGGTGCGGCAGCAATCAGACTTTAACGGAGCTAAAATTCGGTGGTGACAATGGAGAAGGACACCCCCAATACAGTCCGCACCCCCCCATCCCCCCCCCCAAGGCAGCTAATGTTTTATTCTTACAAGTTAGGAATCAAATGTATGATTAATCTCAAGGATCTACCAGTGCGTTTGCCTGCTTACCAACTTAACACAGGCATTTGAAAATGTCTTTGATGACATTTTTGTGAACAAGAAATGAGAAAGGTAGAGCTGTCTGCTAAGGCACATTTGTAACTGATGGAGCAAGCCTAATGACAGTGATGACAGCTACAGCTTATTGGGCCCGCTCACATGTCGAGCACACAGTGAGGCCCATTCCATAGGTCTTTATGATTTTGATGCATACAGCAACAGGCTCGAGAAGTGGCCCGGGCCTCAGCCTCCGAATCCTGTGTTCTCTCCACAGCAGCACAGTGCCTGGAAAGTCCCGGCTCACGGCGGATCAGCGTCCCCTGGGGGGTGGCAAGCTAGTGCCCGGCACAGGCTCAGCATGTCCTGTTCCACACTTGTGTGCGAAACTTGGGTGAAGACGGCGGTGCCGTGCTAACCACGGCTATGCGTGGTACCAAGCTGGGACCAAGCTCCAGCATTCGCTAACAGAACAAAACAAATCTAAACGTAGAGCTGAGAACTTAAGTCCAAAAACTCAATGGCACAAGTGTGCAATGCTTCCGCTGTGGCTCCATGCCGGCACACACGCACACGGAACTTGAGCGTTTGTGATTGAGAACGTGGCGTGTGTCAACAGTACGTATGGCTGCCCACAAGCTGACTCGAAGGCAAGGATGGTAGGTCGCCTCTTGCCGTCCCTTTCTTGCCTGTTGGAATCATCTGGAAGTCGAGACTGGCTCTGAGTGGGAGGGAGCTGGACCCCTCTTGCTCACTGCAATTCGAAATGTTGCTGCTGTTCCAAAACCCATGGTGCAGCAGAAATGAGCACGGGCAGAGGGCTCACCGTCACATCCCGGAATGCCTGCAACAGCACTGCTTTAGGGAGCAAGACAGGATTTCTCTCTTAGGCAGTGCAGCCATCAAATATCAAGCTCGAAACTGCATTTGTGTGATAAGGCTTGAGAGAAGGTGGAATGGCACGGTGTGAAATGATCTGATAGCACGAAAAATTGTTGTTAGGAGGTGTTGGCACTTGAAAAACAACACATCTTATTCCTGGTGGCTTCAGCCTGAGCTCTCTCCAAGAATATTCTGCCATGGTCCTGTTTGGAAATCTTCAGTATTAGAGCTGCTAGTAAGTGCCACCTGTACCCTCACACCTTGCCTCTTCCCTGCAGACAGGTGCGGAATGCGGGTAGGTGGCTGGAGTCGACACAGAAATTATTTTGCTTGTATGTTTTTTTTTTCTTTTTTTAAAGTTTCGTTTTACTTTTAGTAGACAAATAATTGTATATATCTATGGGGCACACTGTGACGTCCCGTTACACTACGCATTGTGGAATGACTGAATCAGGCCAATGAACGTGTCCGTCACCTATTTTTTAAAATGCGGCACCTAGACGCAATGGAATAGTATTCAGTCTTCACGAAGCAGGAACTCTGTCACTTGCAGTCACGTGGATGAACCTAGAGGACACTGTGCTGAGTGAAACAAGCAGGCGCCGCAGACAGACACGGCGTGGTCTCACTCGTATGTGGAGTCCAAGAGGGGAACGCACGGGCGTAGACGGACAATGGTGTTGCCAAAGGCCGGGCAGGAGACTGGGGGAGGTTGGAGGGGAATGGGGAGATGTCGCTGTTTTCTACTGTATTTTCTATTCTAATATCAGAATAAAGTATTGTGATTGTGTGTACACACAACACACACACACACACACACGACAGAACTCAGAGCTCCTGCTTCAGTCCTCCCAATGAATGAAGATTTTAACAAGCAAATTCTGTTTGGATAAAGTTTACCCAAAACACATCACAACTGAGGCAGCTCAAAAAGTCGAATGCCTAGGGAATCATTTCCGGCTTCTCTTCTAGAAGATTCTGTGGGGATTCTTTAGTCGTCGTAATTGTTTTAAAGCTTGAGGGCTGGGAAGAGTCACGTTCCTCCCGGGCAGACTGTCTATGGTGCGTGTTCGTGTGCCCCGGTCGTCACTTTCAGCTTCCGGCTATGGCTGGTGGATCTTTCCCCGTGGAATCAATTCCTCCCCTCGTCCAGCCTTCACCGCTCAGCTCCGGACCCCTCCACCTCTGTCCCGCCCGGGCCGACTAAAGCTACGATATGAAATGGCCTTTCCCTGCTATCTGCTCTACAAATATGAGCTCAGTAAGAGTAGACGGCAGCCTGGTCTGGGAATAAGTTGCGGCGCTCCGTGAGCCGGGCGTTCTCAGCACGCTCGCCAGGGAGAGTGCGGACGTGTGCTTGTGCGCAGGTGTGTGTGTGCGTGTGTGTGTGCACGCTCAAAGGGGGTGGGGGGTGGGAGGGAGAAATACAGAGTACCAGGAATTATCTATGCATAAAGAAATTAAAAGAGAATATTTTCCAGAGCAATTGAAGCCCATCTCCTGAACAATGACGACAGCTCCTCATTTTCGACAACAATAGAGGGCACGTAGGAGTCAGCTCATTAGAATATCTGTGGCTCTTTTCTGTTCTCTCTGCATTAAGCCCCCATAATGTCAGTTGTCACTTATTAATGACAATTAACTAGTAATCAGCAGTGAGACTCTTCGAGGTGGTCTTTGCCTGACAGGTGAAGAAAGAGAACATTGCGCAGTGCCACGCAGTGACATGGAGCCTTCAAAGGGAGCACGGCATTTCCATAAATTATTTCAGAAAGAAATTTTCTTTTATACGTTCTCTCTAAAGCTTAAGGATCTTTAACCCTAGAAAGGCCACACTCCAATTTTCTTTTTGCGATTTTTTTTCCCCCCTCACCAAATGAAACCTCCAAGCCATCCATGATTGTTGTGACTGGGCCCCCACCCACCTGTCACCTTTACCCCTGCTCCTGTCCCGCCTCCAGCTGCTTTGTCTTAGTTATGTCCACTCAGTGCATGGCCCTAGTCAGGTCCACCCAAGACGCATGGCCCTGGTTAGGTCCACCCAGGACGCATGGCCCTGGTTAGGTCCACCCAGGACGCATGGCCCTGGTTAGGTCCACCCAGGACGCATGGCCCTGGTTAGGTCCACCCAGGACGCATGGCCCTGGTTAGGTCCACCCAGGACGCATGGCCCTGGTTAGGTCCACCCAGGACGCATGGCCCTGGTTACTTCCACCCAGGACGCATGGCCCTGGTTAGGGCATATACAATGCATATGGCTACACTTGTTGCATTCTACCAGCTGCTTCATTGGACCAGTGGTCTAATCCTCTCAGTCACTCTCTCTTCCCTTAAGGTGGAGCTATCTGTTCTCCATCCCTCTTCAAGGCCAGGTGTCAGAATGGCCTTGACCTTCAAGGATCACTGTGGAAACCACTAACCCAGTCCCACAGGAAACGACTCTCCAGCTTGTCTAATCTACACAGGGCCTGCCCCTCCCCTGAGTCTCTGCTTTCCTACTGTTACTCTTTATCCTGAGACACAGAAAGTGTCCTCCTGCCCCGCCCACGGGCACGGCCACATGGACAGAGCCCACAGCACAGGCTCTACGGGGCTCCCTCCTCCTGGTTTCTCTGGGGTGCCGAAGCACTTGATCGGCCTGAAGGATTCTAGGAAGTGGGGGTTTTCAAGGAGCACACACGTGGGAGGTGAGAGAGGAGGCTCAATATTATGGCTACAGAAGAAACGCGCTTATTTTGTCTTTGAGGACGTCGGGCTTATGAAAGGCCAGATTTGCCGTCAGGTGACAGCGCCGTGCAGTCCGGGGAGCGAAGCCGGCCAGGGCACTGCCCGCCGGAAGTACGTGAAGCAAGGGCGCGCCAGTCCCGCCTAAAGAAGAGGTCGTTGCCTCGTTTCAGGTCAGAACCATGGCACTAGATGGTTCTCCTGGCGGGAGACCACTGGCGAGAGGAACGGCACCCAAACCAGTACTCGAAGCAGCGGACTTTCTATTCCTGAGATGCGACTCCTCTTGGAAAGGGGAGCCCTGGTTGTGGGCAACGAGGAATTCAAACGTCCGACCGTCTCCGGAAACGGGGGGATTCTTCGATTGAAACTGAAATGGTAAGAAAAATGAGAGGTCATCTGGAGAAAGTGACTTCGTGACTCCTTTTCCATAAGTCTGTTGTTTTCCTCTGAGAAGTTCCAGAGACGGGAATTTGCTGCACTTCTCTGTAACTTTCCTTTGTTTTGCTGGGAGGGTTTCGTGACATCACAGTACTTCCATGACAACACATGCAATGTGACATATTGTTAGGTTTCAACCATCTAACCAGAACTTAAAGACGAATATTTACATTATAGCTAAGAAAACAATCACCATGTTTTAAAGATTGCCATTTTAAATGCCCTCTGATTTAAAAACTATTTTTCGTGGTAATCAGAAATTGGAACAAAGTCCTTTCCATCAGATTTCTGCTTGCACATTATTTCAGATTTTAATGCCATTGGTTTTCACTAATTGACGAAAGGAATGATGGGAAATGGAATTTGTCCCAGTCAGTATGTCTGGAGTCCAGTTTTGAGATGTGGTCATTTAGGGCGCCGTTCACAAATGCACAGATCCATGATTCCGTTCAGTAAGGCCAATATTTGAGCTCACCATCCTGAAATTTTGCATATCCACGTTAATGATCTGTGAATTTCATGGCTCTAAAACAATAAGAACAGGAATATCCAAGAGGAAAATATTAATAAATTGCTTTGAAAGTAGAAATTGGATTTTGCTAATTTATAAATAAATGTACTACAAATGAAATGTAAGTGCTTAGGGCACGCCCATCTCTTTAGTTAACAAGTCAAAACATAACTAAATATTTACTTTCCATCATTTTAATGACCTTAAATAGTCGAAGGTTGAAATTGGGAAGTATCATGATTAATTGAGCAATCATTAATCAATATAATTGGGCATAGTGGCAGGAAATATGTATCAGAAAGATATGGCTTAGAAACATGATTCAATATATAATTTTAAACTACGGTCATAAAGGATTCAAAAATTCCCATCTTTCTTAGTTTTACTGTTATATAGCAGTTACTACACACCCACATATTTTGTTGTTCTACAAAGAGAAATGGAAATTCTTAGTTTCAGTTAGAGAAAGCTGGAAATATTACTCTGAAAATATGCATAAATTCATAAAAATGTATTGAAAGAGGAAAAATTTACTGAAAGGAGAAAATGGTTTAATCTTGGGACTGATCAATGCCTTGTAACATCAGCCCTGAGGAAATCCAGTTGCGTAAGAGTTGACTGGAAGAGTTTGACTAATGGTTCCAGTTATGCAGCATGGGATTTTCCTTCACATTTACATATCTTAGAAACTGGAGTTCCCAATGTAACTGTCTCCAGTTCCTTGCCACTAGTGTAGTTTTTGATCAAACAAGCTTTCAGGGGAAAATATCCCTGGAATTTCAGTTTTGTTTAGAATACTTCAGTCTAAAAAAACCTCCTTTTAAATTCATCTGTAAGCACTGCATTCTCTGCAACCAGAAGACTACATTTTTAGTTTCTATTTGTGTGCCATATTGCAAATATTTTAACAAAATGTGATCAAATATGTGGGCCCACTGTTTCTACTGTCTGTTCAAAGTAAAATACACTGTCACATGTCATCAGACCACCTTTTCTCCAGTCAGATCAAATTGTAAATATTTTTGGGTGATGTAACAAAAATGACCACACTAGTCGTGGGTCAACTTCTAAATGGCTGTTGGTGAAAACACTTGCTGCTCTTTATAAAAGAGAACGACTCTCACATACTCTTCAGGCCTCCTAATCTTACTCCAGGAAACACGTGCCCTCCTCATCCTCACCCTTTGCCGTTGACCTCTGCACGTGTCTATTGGAGATCCAGGTCCGAGACATTGAGGTCCCCGGTAGCAGTAGCTTTGAACTTTAGCTCAACTTCGGGAGACGTTTCTGACATAGGTTTTTGGAATGGTCCCCGCCCCTTGTGTTCCAGGTCTCATCCAAGTGTGTTTATGCTGATATTAGAGGAAGTCCACTCTAGGTGCTCAATCTCATCTTACTAGGGTAGTGACCACTTTGAGATTATCTTTGTTTCACTAATCAATACTAGTTGTAAATTAGTACTAGAACTCATGCAATTTGAAACTTCTCTCCCTATTAGCAAGCTGGGGAACTTGAAGACGGTACAAAAGTGCATGACTGACGTAAAGTCAATAATGGGAGCATTTTTCTGAGATGCAGCACCCTGGACACAAATGGTAGGGCGGCTTGTCAGGTTCCAGTCCTGTGTCCACAGGGTCTTAGTTAAGTCCTTTGTCTCCTCATCGTTGTGTTGTCTGTAAAATACGTATCTTGAACATCTGAGTTTAAATGAAATCATAAATCATGTAAACTACAAAAATCATACATGTTTTTAAATGCTCTTTCCTTTAAATAGCATACAAGGAAAATAAACATTAAAGATATTATAAATTAGGCTCACACTTTGGGAGGCTGAGGCAGGAGGATTGTTTAAGCCCAGGAGTTCGAGACCAGCCTGGGCAACACAGCAAAACCCCATCTCTACAAAAAAATAATAATAAGAAGAAGAAAGTTAGCCGGGTGTGGTAGAGCACCTGTAGTCCCAGCTACTTGGAAGGCTGAGGTAGGAGGATCGCTTGAGCCCAGGAGTTCGAGGCTGCGGTGAGCTATGATCCTGCCACTGCACTCCAGCCTGGTGACAGATGGAGACCCTGTCTCTTAAAAATGAAAAAATATATATATGATCAATTAAAACATCAAGATTACATTGGCCAATTAGTGAAAATAGCCAAAAACTTAAAAACAAAAACAAAACCATTAAACCCTGTATTCACAAAGCAAAGGTATATAGAAATGTCATTCTCATGAAAATGGGTGTAAACTAGTAGGAGCTTTCTTGTGGGCAATTTGGTCACATGTATCAAATCATACTAACATACAGAAATTTCAATTCTAGGTATTTGTTTCAAGAACATAGAAAATATTCACAAAAATATTGAGTGGAATGTTTTTTGCACTCATATTTGTAACAGTGAAGATTTGAAAAAAATCTAAATGTTGCTTTTTAAAATTTTGATAGAGAATTGATTAAACAAATTATAGTCCATCCCAATAAGATTAAAAATTCTTGATATTGGTTGAAATGAGAATATACACATTATCTAATGTCAGGTAAAGAAAGCAAGATACTGAAGTATGTGGAACATGATTGCTATTTTGTAGCAACAGGGAAAAATAAATGTTAGGATTAAAATATTAACAGTGATTTTTCTCTAGATGAAAACAATAGTTAATTTTTATTTCCTTCTTTATGTTTTTTTGTTTTGTTTTCCAAGATTCCTGCAATGATTATGCATCACTTTTATTGTAAGAATAAAAGTTACGTAAACAGTACAAATTCTCTCCAAGAGAGATTTTATCTTTTGGTATCTTTTAAGTTTACAATTCAGTAATTGGCTTCCAGTGGTGTCCACCATCTTCCGAGAAATTATAATGAAGCCAATAACAAGAAATTTCACCTTGGAAAATAGCAGAAACCTTTATTGGTATGTACGGGTTTCTGAAAATTCGGAAGTAGTTTTAGGACAGGCTTTAGACTAAGGTTTATGACTTTTTAATGATTATCAACTGTGGAAATGCAGAAAACAGAAATCTTAAAAGTTTTTAATCGCTTTTTATGTACGCTGCCTAAAAGTTTGTTTTGCTTCTGTAAACTCCTGTCCATCCTTATTTCAGAGGTTTTACCTTTCTTCAAATATTGACTATCAAGCAACATCCTCCCTCAACCCACATGCTAAGAAATATTCCAAGCTTTTTAAAATTCTACATTTGAAAAAAAATACTTGGCTCGGGCCGGGCACAGTGGCTCATGCCTGTAATTCTAGCACTCTGGGAGGCCGAGGTGGGCAGATTGCTTGAGGTCAGGAGTTCGAGACCAGCCTGAGCAAGAGTGAGACCCCCGTCTCCACTATAAATAGAAAGAAATTAATTGTCCAACTAATATATAGAGAAAAAATTAGCCGGGCGTGGTGGTGCATGCCTGTAGTCCCAGCTACTCGGGAGGCTGAGGCGGGAGGATCGCTTGAGCCCAGGAGTTTGAGGTTGCTGTGAGCTAGGCTGACACCACTCACTCTAGCCTGGGCAACAAAGCGAGACTCTGCTGTCTCGAAAAAAAAAAAAGAAAAAAGAAAAAAAAATACTTGATTAGTTATTAAAGCTAAGTCTCAAGCTGCAAATATGAATGCAAAATAGGGTTATTGTTTAATGTGCATAATGGGAGCCTAACCAAGCCAAACCGCTGGACTAAGAAGCCACTTTCCTTCTACCGAGCCTCTCCCCAGACTCCCGCAGGCTGGGACAGGTAGCCAGCTCTGTCCGGGTACTCAGGGCCGTTTGTCCTCACACTACACAAGATGAAGCTCCATCCCCTGGGGCCAGGGAAGACTCAGGACAGAGAGGCCCTAATGCTACGCGTGGAGTCACTTGCTGGGGCACGCAAAAGCAGAGGGCATGAAGGACATGGCCACCCAAACACGGATGAAGGAAGCAGAGACTTGTGTGAAGCAAAATCTTCAAATGTGGGTTATTCCATCTATTTGGAGCCTTACAAACTGAGTTTCCGTGTTACTAGGTAAACCTGCATGCAACTAAAATTGCTACAAACTCATAACAAATACCACTACAACTTGTTTTTAAGATCCAGCAGAGGACAGAGGTGTCGTATTTCGTCTTCCCATGAGGCGGGGGGGGGGGGGGGGGGGGGGGGGGGGGGGCCGCGACTGGAGGCACCAGCCGCTCAGTGGGGCCACAGTTCGGTCCTAATGCCTGGTCTCCAGCTCCCCACCGTCCACGGAGACTCCCTGGCTGCTTCCTGGGGCGAAATCAGAAACCCTCTCCCGGGGCAGATCGCAGGCCTGGGAAGGGAGTGATGAAGAGCACGGAAGCCCTCAGCAAATGCTTTTTGGGCTCAAAGCCCAAGTTCTGTCCTTCCGGAACGATGTGGCCTTGGGCACATTCCTTGACCCTGCAGGCTGCAAACTGGGATGGGAGTGAGAAAGCCCAGGGCATAGGAATGAGCTCATGCGTAGAGCACTTGGAATAGTCCCAGGCACTTAGGAAGCACTTGACAAATATTAACCGAGATCACCACGTTCATTGTCGTCCTCATCAGTACCGCTAAGATAGCCTAGTCTTCTATCCCTTGGCTGGGGAACTAGGGTTGATGACAGCCTAGCGATATGGCTGGAGAATCAGAGAGAAAAAGAAAATTAGAAAGGGAAACCCAAATTCCGTGTCCATCCCTTGATGATCGGAACTCAGGCCCTAAGCAGCTTTTAAACCACGTTATAGCTACAGGTGGGGACAGCCCCAGCAAGCCCTCCACTTCCCACTTCCGTTTAACTCTTTTGCTATCAGGGTGCAATCACAGAAGCACAGACTTGCAGGTCTGTGGTAAGATAAACACAACTTCAAGGGATTATCCTGCCAAGACCCCAGGCCACTGCCCTAAGCCTAATTGTTATTCTTCTGTCACCCCTTGAGCCCAAAGTACATAATCACCCAGTAATTGAACTGAAATGTCTAAGTGGCTGAAGCTCCTAAAGGACAGCAGCTATTTACCAATGGAAAAAGTCAGAAAAATTTCGCAAACCTCCCCGGCACTCTGCTGCATTAGCACAAAAGGTTGTGTAAATAAGACCCACCTGGCCCCGCTCCTCCTCCTCCAATCATTAATGGAAACAGAACAATCCTCGCTGTCACGGGCCAATGCGAGAGAAATAATTAAAATATCACAATTGCTTAGCTGCTTCTGAACAGAGCAATATGAGCTCTAACCTTTCTCAGGATATAATTTTATGAAAATTCAAGCAAAAGGTAGAAAAGTAGATTTTCCTGCTCATGTCAGTAAGAGCTTCCGGGGGCGGGGGGGTTGGGGAGTGAGGCCCGAGGGCCTCGATGTCACCGTTGCCCCCAATATTTACTGAACGGTGGTCCTGGGCTCTCAGCGGTCGGGTCCCCCAGGGGTGGGGGGTTGAGTGCGTAAGTGACAAACGTCCTGGGGTTCTCAGTAGAGCCCTCAGTGCTCTAGAATAACCTGCAGATAAAAACTCATCTCAAATACTGGATAAAGGAGAACAGCCAGGTTTCTTGTGTTTTTTGTTGTTTTGTTTCAAAAATTTTAAATTTTTAAAAGCTTGGATACCAGGTTTTCCTCTTTGGAACAACACAGAACTAATTCCAAGTTCTCTGGGGTCTCTGCTACTGGAGCAAGACCCACCCTGCCACCCACATCACGTCCCCAGACAACACACAGGTGCATCACAGGCATTTTGAAGGCGTGCAAAGGATTCTCTGAAGGAAGCACTTTAGCCCATCCTTTACGACAGCCATCACTCAATGGCTAAACTTGACAATCCTTGGCACCTAGTGGAGTTAAAAATTTTAATTATCATTTTAAAAAATGCAACACTTATCATCTGAATGAAGCATGTCAGCACACAAATCATAAAATGACGATTCTGAATAGAATTTTTGTTGGTTGATTGCATAAGCAATACCTCTTGTTGCTGAAATAACATCTCAAAGGCAAAATAATGACGACATGACAATCCATGTAAATCAAGAACTGCATGTGGGTTTATTTTACATTTGAGAAAACAGTGGATTTAATTGTGTGAACCAAAATGTACTGTACAATATTAATGATAGAACATCAAAAGGTATAATGAATAGTGCATTGCTTGCTTTGTTTTTATTATTTATTTCTGTCTGATAGTTCCTCTGAGTACATGCATCTGGAGAGATGCAGGTGCCAGTAAAATTTCTCTATTTAAATCAAGCTGCAGGAACTAAATTTTATTCAAAAATTGTGGCTTTACATTATATACACAGAAATTTAATATAAAATGACAATATAAAAAGTTAAAAGGGAAAGCATACAGCCAGAAGGTACAAAGAAAGTCGGATAGATTAAAATGGTACGATATGTAACATACAGGAGTTTTTAAGCTGATGCTGACAATTCACAAGGAAAGGACTCCAACGTTTGCCCCATTTTTTTTTTCATTTACCAATGCAGCACGCTATAGAAAGGTCAGCTTGTACCAAAGCTTACATTTGTAAATAACTATAAACCGCAGTATCTTACAGGAAAAAAAGAAATAGCATTTTTACACATTTTTAAATAATAGCTTGCATACTTTTTTTTTTTTTTTTTTTTTTTTTTTTTTTTGCCAAAAGTGGCATTTTTCAGCATCCAGAGGGTTTGGGCATAGTGGCGAATGGGGCATCTGTTGTTGCTGTTGTTTATGTTTTTTTGTTTTGTTTTTGTTTGAAACATGTGAAGTGGTGGCTCCCTAACCCCATGAGCCCTAGACAGCTTTCTATCTTCCAACAGCTGCATGCACGTTTCCCTCACACGCCAGTTCTGCATATAAAAGCTCATTTTTTAATTATTAAATAAGTTTTGTGTCTGACACAGCTTTTGATCTGAATGAAATGCCTTTAAGCCTTTTTTTTTCTTTTCTCTCTCTCTCTTTTTTTTTTTTTTTTTTTACTCTCGAGTGAAAGGCACAGAAATGCGATTGCAGTCCTCAAAGGGTTAAATTTGACACTACCAGGTTCTATGACCTTTATTGTCATGGCAACTTCGTAATTTTAGGATGTCTTTTTTATCACGGTTATTTGTGTCTTTCTTTACTGCTAAATAGCGTCTCTGAGCAGTGTGCCCCACTATTTCCTACAGAAGATAGCTTAACACCAAGAACAGATGTTGAAAATAAAGGTCAGACTTTGACTCACGGAAAAAAGAAAAATAACATGCACAGGTCGGACAAAGAGCATATAAATATAACTACAAAATATGTGTAAGAAAACCAAGGTCCAGATAGGCAGTTCAGCAACAAAGGAAAGACTGACTTTAGAGGCTCAGGCCACGCCTAGTGCAGTACGACGACAGCGCCGTCTAGTGCAATGTTCCGCGGTCGCTCGCGCTCCTGGACGCTACTGCTTCTCCAGCTCGGTCACGTAGATCAGGTGGTCCTCGGGGGACTTGCCGTGCGTCTTACTCAGGTGCAGCTTGACCGCGTGCTTGCTCGCGAAAGTCCGGTTGCAGAGCTTACACTGGAATGTGGAGCCCAGGTCCTCCTCGGCCGCCCCCAGCGGGCCCAGGGCTTTGTTGGCGAGGGCTTTGGAAACGTTCTGCTGTTCTTGGATCTGGTTGAGCGGCAGCTTGGAGAGATCCTTCAGGCTGAAGCCCAGGTGCGTCTCCAGGTGGCTTATGTACGTGGAAGCAGTTCTGAATTGAGAGGCACAATCGTTGCAAAAGAAAACAGGATGCCCTGTGTCCAGGTTCTTCAGGAACTTTGTCCCCCCTGTCCTCCTCAGCTGGTACTTCACGTTGGCCAGCCAGTGGCTGATGGTGGTCATGGAGAGGCCCGTGAACTTGGAGATGTGCACCCGCTCCTGCGGGCCCAGGTCCGACATGATGTACTTGCCCTCCGCGGTCTCCCGCAGGCTCGAGGCGAACTGGGCCTGCAGGATGAGCAGGTGCTGCGGGTTCCAGTTGGACTGCCGCCCCTTCCGCTTGTGCACCGGCGACAGCTCGTCCAGCGCCTCCTCGAAGCTGCTGCCGTCCGCGTCCGACTTCTCCGACACCGTGGAGGGCGTGGAGGACTTGGGGGTCAGGCGGCCCGTGAGGTTCTTCACCATGTCGGAGATGTCCATGAGGGCACTCTCCCGCAGGGGCGACGCCACCGCGTCGGCCACGCCGGACACCAGGGGCTTGTTCTTGGACTTGGTCAGGTCGATGGGCTGGTCGCTGTTCTCGTAGTAGTAGCGGTCGATGGCGTCCGCCTGCTTCGCCGGCGTGGGCGGGTACACCGGCTTGTCCAGCATGCTGTTGCTGATTTTGTACAGCATGGCTAGCGGGTCCAGGGAGGGGCTCATGGGCTTGGACACCTTGCCCAGGTGGGTGTTCATGATGGACTGCAGAGCGCTCAGGGGGTTGATGAAGGAGGGCTCCGGTGAGTGGTCTGTGATGATGCCCAGGTTGTTACAGCCATTGGTGACCTTGGCCTTGAGGGGCTCCGTGCCGTTCGGGGTGTGAGCATCCACCGGACCCTCCTTTTTGGCCTTCCCGGTCTCGGCCTCCGGGCCCTTCTTCAGTTGCTTGCCGCCGGTGTCCTCCGTTTTAGGAAAATCCTTGTTCTCTTTCGCCACGGGGGACACGGCCTTGGCCGGGGGGCTCTTCTCCTTCTCGGGGGTTCTCTCCTCCTTCTTGACGCTGACCTTGCCGGTGACCTTCTCCACCAGCTCCTCCATGGCGGACACGTTGCTCTTGTGCGGCGGGGGCGTGAGGCTCCCCGGGGAGTGCAGGAGGGCGTTGTGCTCGGCGGAGCCCAGTGACTTCACGCCGCCCGCATAGGACGGCTGCACCTGCACGCTCTGCACGGCCGCGGGCAGCGGCTTCACGGCGCTCGGCAGCTGGTAGGCCGCGTGGATGCTGGGGTAGCCGCCCCATGAGGGCGCGCCGTTCTGCGCCTTGCTGATGGCCGTGGAGACGGTGTTCTCCAGGGACTTGAGAATGTCCACGCCCCCCTTGGGGCTGTCGTCCAGGTCCTCCTCGCGCAGGTACGGGTAGAGCGTGGTAGGCTCGAACTTCTCCGGGGTGTCCTCGCTCTCCTCCTTGATCTTGTCTGGGTCACCGGCCACCAGCGCCTTCTCCTTCTCCGGCTCCTTCTTCTCCTCGGAAGTCGTGGAGCCCGCGGGGGAGTCCGGCTGCTTTTTGATGCCGGAGGCGGGCAGCCGGGTGTGCGTGGTGGGCGGCAGCGGGATGGACTGGATCTTCTCCTCCACCACGGGGTCCAGCACCAGCTGCTTCCCCTTCTTGGAGGCCGAGGTTGTCACTTTTAAGAAATGGCCGGTGACCATCATGTGAGCGGTGAGCTGCTGCAGCGTGTCGTGGGAGCTGCCGCACTCCATGCACTTGAGGATCTGCGCCTTGCGGGCCTCGAACTGCCAGGTGTAGCTGGCCCCGTTCTGGTAGCCGTAGCGGTTATTGGGTGTGACGTACGGGTTCGCCGCCTTCTGGTCCTTGGCGGACTCGCTCAGCGCAACTTCTGCCGCCAGGCCCGCGGGCTCGGGGGAG
Organism: Mirza zaza; assembly: GCA_008750895.1. Lineage (NCBI taxonomy): Eukaryota > Metazoa > Chordata > Mammalia > Primates > Cheirogaleidae > Mirza > Mirza zaza. The sequence continues at coordinate 35,055 of VSMD01084487.1, forward strand.
CAAGGGGGCGCCAGGTCCTGCAGCGCTCGCTTTTTGGTAGAAGGGACCAGTTTGGTGATGGCGGGCACTGGCTCCTTCAGAGGCACTTTCTGGTAATGCTTGGTTTTGATCATGTGGACGCTGAGGTCTTGCAAGGACTCGAAGGAGTGCCCGCAGTACATGCACTTCAGCACCTTCTGGGCGTCCTCCTTCCCCTCCATCTCCATCAGCGAGCGCTTCCTGGGCTTGGACCACCGCTTGGTCTTCTCCGAGTCCTTGTCCCTGTTGTCGTCGCGGTAGTGGCCCGTCTCATTCATGTGCACCGTCAGCTCCACCAGCGTGTCGTACGCGGCGCTGCAGTCTTTGCACCGGAACTTGCTGGCGCCGGTGAACACGGAGCCGTACAGCTTGTTGTTCTGCCGGTACAGCTGCACGGTGCTGAACAGGCTGGGCTCGGGGAGCAGCCCGTACGAGGGCGTCTGCTGCAGCGTCTTGGCCAGGGCGGCCTGGTGCCAGTCGTAGCCGGAGCTGCCGCTGCTGCTGGTGGTGCTGGCGTGGCTGGTGCTGGTGCTGCAGCTGGTGCTGGGTGTGCTCGCGGTGGTGCTGGCCGCGCCGGCCGCGCAGGTGGGGGGCGTGGGGGCGCGGGGGGCGCTCTCCTTCCGGCTGACATCGTTGGCGCCGGTGGTGGAACTGGACTTCTTTAAATCCAGGGCTAAGCTGGACCAGCAGGACTCCGAGAACAGGTTCGCGTACACGGCCTTGATTTGCGCCAGGCTGTCCTGGGGGTACGAGACGCCGTCCGCGCACTGCGGGTCCTCCTTCTCCTCCCTGGAGGAAGAGCTTTTGAAATGGGCGAGCTGGTCGCTGCTTTCGCTGAAAGGCGACCCGTAGCCGGCGTCCTGGTTGGTGGCAGTGCTGACCGGGGAGTTCTGGTAGCTCTGGGCCTCTTTGATCTCGGCCTCCTCGTTGCACGCGTACTCGCTTTCCTGAATGTCCAGAGACAGCCCATCATCCTCCACGCGCTCTTCATCTATCGCCGCCGCCGCCGCCTTCAACTCTTCCTCGGGAACGTAAGCTAGGAGAGAAAAATGAGACGCAGTTAGGAGAAGTAAATCATCTTCAAGGACGCGGCCTCCCCAGCAGTTAGGTGATCTTTAAAAAGATGTTTTTCAGTCGAGCTCCCAGGCTACAAGGCTACCTCAACTTTATATGTCTACCCACTCGGCAACCCTACGGCAGGAGTCGGGATCCAAACAGGCGGTCCCCCTCTCCTAAGTGAACGCGTTTCAACACAGGAGCCCGAGACAAAGGACCAGCGCTCCGCCCCTTTCTGACAGGTGCCTGTCCGTCCACTGGAGCCAGCCCCCACCCCACAGGGACTCCTCCCGAAAGCTGTTCCTTCCGTAAGTGACAGTGACATGCTATGAGTCCCCCATGGCTTCCACATGGCACATATTTGTCAGCACCCACCAAGCGGGACCTGGTTACCAATTTTTAGGGCAAGATATTTCGCAGGCAATACTGTATGGTTCCCGTAAATAAAAACACTGCTTAATGGCAAGCAGCGAAAATGCTCTGGTCTTCACTAGAAAGAAGAACACGGCACGGCACCACCGATCTCCTGCCTGGAGAAAGCAGAGTGCCACCCACTCGGGGCTGCCAGACAGGTGACAAAGGGCCGTGGCTGTGCGCCGATGTCCAAAAGCAGCTCCGTTCCCCACAGCCAAGGTGGGAACAACGCGTACGTCCACGGGCAGAGGCACAAAGTGTGGTCCACCGGCACGGTGGGGACCATCCGGCCTCAGAAAGGAAGGGGACTCCGACATGTGCCACCACGTGGACGGACCTTGAGGACATTATGCAAAGTGAACGCGCCAGTCACAGAAGGACAAACACTGTACAGTCCCTCTCATGTGGGCTCCCTGGAGGAGTCAGGTTCTTGGAAACGGAAGGCGGGGCCGTGCTGGTCAGGGCCAGGGCGAGGAGGAGCGGGCGGGAGCGGTTGCTCAGTGGGCAGCTGAGGTTTCGGAAGATGGAAAAGGCTCTGGAGATGGATGGGGGTGATGGCTGGGCAATGACGGGAATGTTCTTAATGCCACTGCACTGTCCACTTAAAATGGTTAAAATGCTGACTTTCGTGTTGCAAATACTCTGTCGCGGTACAGTTTCTTTAATTAAAAAAGGCCGACAGTGCACGCGCCGCAGGCCTCCTACAGGCCTGCAGCACACCGCAGAGTGGCTTCTGGGCGGCAGGCCGCCTCTCCCCGAGGGGCCCAGAGGACAGGGGCAGGGGTCGCAGAGGGGCGTATCGACATCGGATGAAGCCTCGGTGTCTGTGCTGCAGGACATCCGGACGTGTCCTGCTCATTCCCGAGAGGACATTACCGCGCGTCCCGCCTCCTGAACAGTGCTGACCGGCATACCGCTACTTATTTTTCTTTTTTTACCAAATAACCAGCTGAACGACTTGGGAAATTTGGGGTTAAGATGTTTTCCAGAAAGCCCCTATGAAAATGCGTCAACGTGGCCTGAGAGGGGTGTCTCATTAAATATCGTCGTCCATCATCACATTATCAGAGCCAGACCCTAAGGGGACGTGGCAAAGAGCACGCACGTTTGCGGGAGGGTTGACTCGCGGGACGGAGAACATCTCGGCCGCTCAGGAGCAGGACGCCAGCGGCAGGCGGGAGCAGGGTGAGAGCATCACACCTGCACGGGAGGCGCTCCGGGTTCTGGCAGCAGCCGGCACCCACGGGTGCGGCACAATCCCGTGCCCACACGCGTGCACGCGCGCGCACGCACGTGCACCATGAGAGACAACGGAACCCTTCAGCGCAAGCCCTCCAGGGCGCTTGCACGCCGGCCCCGCCCCGCCTCGGGGAGACGGCACGCAGCCGCGTGAGCACCCGTGTTCCCGGGCCGCGCAGCGGGACACGGAACAGGAACAGCAGCGCACGGACAAAGCCGGAACCGTAGTTCCCCAAGCACCTCGCTGCTAGTGTGAAAAATAATCAACTGTGCACGGCCTTGGGCTTTAGCGACAGCGTCAGCATCTAAGTAGCGCTCCAGAAGATTCTAGCACCGGTGTGGTAAAAGGTAATTGCCAAGTTTGGTCACATTTTCATCTTGCTCATGCTTATTAAAGGTCTAGGACGGTCCGGATCTGAGAGTCCGCAGCTGGGACCCCGAGCCCGGGAACCCCACGTGAAGGACCGGCGGTCAGACTCATCTTCTTTACACGAGGCTGCCTTGGGTGCACGGGCTTGGGCCACGGGGCGCCTGCTCTGTGGTTCCAGTGACCACACCGCAGGCTGCGGGGGTGCTGACGGCGGGCAGGGCCCCTCTGCAGGGAGAGGGCGCCGGGTCCTCCAGAGCTGCAGGCCCCAGTGTGCCCCGCCCCCACGTCGGCCACTCCGCACCACACACGCACGGTGCCTGCCGCGCCCTGCGACGCCCCCTCCTCAAAGGTTCCTCACACTTTCTCCCCATTGCAATCTCCCAATTCACTGTTCTCAATTGCCCCAAACCAGTGTCCAAGCCAGAAACACAGCGCCATCCTCCAGGCCTCCTGGCTCCCTGGTCCTGCAGCCAGCCTCACCCCTGCCCAACACGCCCATCCTGGACGGCCTCTCTCCACCTGCCTCCTCCCTGCACCTGTCCTGGACGGCCTCCCTCCACCTGCCTCTTCCCTGCACCAGTCCTAGATGGCCTTCCTCCACCCGCCTCCTCCCTGCACCTGTCCTGGACGGCCTCCCTCCACCCACCTCCTCCCTGCACCTGTCCTGGACAGCCTCCCTCCACCTGCCTCCTCCCTGCACCTGTCCTGGACAGCCTCCCTCCACCCGCCTCCTGTCTACACCTGTCCGGGACGGCCTCCCTCCAGCTGCCCCAGACACTCCGCCCTCACATCCATGAGCTCGAGTCTCTGCTAAAGCTCACATCCCCTGCGGGATCCGTAGGCCGGCCGGCCACCAGGCCCCAGGCAGCCCTGCTCCCAGGGAGCATGCCGTCTGGACGCCACCCCTCCCCGCAGTCTCTGCCTGTGTGAGCTGTTCATCTCTCATCCCTCGGGAGGCTCAGGTGTCACCTCCTTATGACACCTCTCTTAATCCCCTCAGAGAAATCCGCCACTCCCGGAAGAATTCAGAGGTGTTAACCTGTCCGTCCTCTTTGTCAATCTGTGAACTGTCTCATCTGGCAGACGCAGAGCCCGGGCTGGGCCGTGTGGCTCTGCGCTGAGCGTTTCCCTCCCACAGCCTTCGAGGTAAGTGCCACCCAAATGCCTGTTTTGCAGGTGAGAAAACTGAGCCCAGCAGAAGTCGACCGACTTCCCCGGAGTTGCTCAGAAAACGAATGAGGGAAGCGAGATTTGAATTTGGGCCCCGTGACTCCCAAATCCAGGGTCTGCTCCCTTGGCCGCCTTCGGGACCAAGTTGTTTTCTCTTGTCTCCTTAACATCTAAATGCCAGGGAAATTATGGAATAGATGCTTTTGAATGAATTAATGATCAAAAGTAATTCTGTATCCAGTATTTAAAACACCTTTTGTGTGACAGACACAGCATTATAAATGAGAGAATTTCAAAGAAAAAGGAGGGAGATTTTTCTCAATTTCAAAAGGAGAGAGAGATTTTAAAATGTTGATATCCTTTGGCCCAGTAATTTTATTTTTGGAAGTACAGCCTAAGAAGATAATATGAGACACAGAAAAAGCTTCACGTGCAAAGATGTCCTTTACACAAGATGTCCTCTCGGGCCACATAAAATCTGCCACCACCCAAATCTCCAACAACAAGGGGTAAAGTGAACTGCGGTTTACTCCTAGAATACAATATCATCCGAACATTAAAAAGTATGCTTTAATGACATGGGGGAAGTCATTAAATGAAAAAAGCAGAGGACAAAACTGTATACGCAGCACAATGGAAAAATCCTTTTCAAAAGCATGTTAATAATAGTGGAGTCTTTTTCCTAGATGAATACAAGGCTTATTTATTACTGGGTGAAGCAGTGCTCAATAAATATCTGTATTTTCAAACTCTTCTTCAGTGTTTTCAGTGTAACAGACCTGGACTGGCCGGTGCACGGCACTTCGGAATGAGCGAGCTGTCGGCGGCTCCCGCCCTGTGCCGCCCTAGTCTGCCCCGGTCGCTCCCGACCTCCCCTGCGGCCGCCTCCCGTCTTCCTCCTGAGTCCCATGGCCATGCCAGGGTGCCCTCCAGCAGCCCGGGAGCCGGTGGCCTCAGGGTGCGGGGCCTTCCCTACAGCGACTCGGCCACACCCAGCGCCCCCCCACTGCGCGGCGGCCTCAGCTGACGCGGTCTGCTCGCTTCTGTCCTCGCGCTTTCTCGACCTTCCACCGCGTTTCCCCGAAAATAAGACAGGGTCTCATATTTGTTTTTCCTCAAGAAGACACCCTAGGGCTTATTTTCAGGGGATGTGTTATTTTTTTTAAGTACGGCACAACCATCTACATTGATTCAAATATGGTTAAGTCGTCTTCTTCTGGAATATCATCATAGCTCTCCAAACCCCGAATCCCATCCGGAATTTCTTGTGACTCTATTTCCTTTAGAACCGTTGGACCCGATCTCTCATGTCAAGCACTAGAGCTCTCACGGGGCAGATGAGAAGGGCTGCCCGTCTTCTCTCCCGCTCCGCGACGACATGCACGGGCTGTGCAGACGCGCTGTGTAGCCACGCCCGTCACTAGGGCTTATTTTGGGGGCAGGGCTTCTATTGCGCAAATGCTTAGAAATCCTGCTAGGGCTTATGTTATGGGCAGGTCTTATTTTCGGGGAACCACGGTAGCATTTACACCTTCAGCATATACTCATCCAGTTTATTTAATCCTGACGATCTTGTATTTTTCAGCTATTTTACTATCCTGCCGTGTTCTTTTAGCTCATTGTATCTATTTAATCGGTTAACTTTCCCCTCTGATATACAGGAGGTGGGAGGAAGCACGAACCTGAGAGAGGCAGCTGGGAGGGCGGCCTGCCCTGCGCCCCGCAGCCCTGGACGGCTTCTCCCCTCGGCCCGCACCCGCCCTCCGAGCCCCGAGCACCCGCCTCTGTCCGCACGCGCCGTCCGTTCTCCCGCCAAGGTGGTCGGGGGTTACCTCGTCCTCTGAAGATCTCGTGACCACGGACACGTGGACTGTGGGGCAGCCACAGCCTCTCATGGGTGGAAAGGGCTCAACGGCCCCAGGGACAGAGGTGGGTGGGAGACAGCCCTGGGGAACGTTCCAGATTCATTCTGTGACTGCCAGCCTCACCTTACCCCTTGCCCCACAGGCTTTGTCCCAAGGCCCCAGTAATAAGAACAGTGACGGGGGACACAGCACCACCCACCGGACCACACCAGGCACAACCACCCAGTCTCTCCATCTCCCGCAGAGCTGGGCAGGGACCTTCTTAAAGCTCCAAGGACCTTCCAAAGCTCCAGCTCCGAGGGGGGCTGGGCTTCCGAGTGGCCGCTGCCTCCCCTTCACGTCACTCCTCCCAAAGCAGCCAGGTGAGCCCCCATGCCGGCCCCCACCTTCCAAAACAGGGTGGCAGGCCGAGAACACTTGCATCCCAGGAGCGGAACCCTGGGAGGCTCTGCGGTCAGCTAGCTTCCGCTTTAAGGGCCTGGGGCCTGGGGAGAACACGCAGTCCGGGTCACGGGACAGAGGCCCAGGAGGTGGCAAGCCCAGCCCCGCCCCACGAGGCCTGCAAACACGAAGAGCCCGGCGCCCCGGCTTCGGTGTTAGGCAGGGAAGGGGGCTTTGACTCTCTAAGCTTGCATCAGGGAGGAACGGGCCAAGTGACTTGTGGAGACAAGGCCCCCACCCCCGGGCTACACCTGCCATGCATGAGGCCCACCAACAGACCCCGGACACGCACAAGGTTGATCTGAAGGAGGGGCTCCCCAGGCAGCCCGGACCGGGAGGCCACGGCGAGCTGGCTGGGACCGAAACCCCTCCATTGTCTATGAAGGGCCACACGAACGCGGCCGTTGCTGGGCTTCCTATCCAAGGACAGACCCCCCCCTCTCCTCTGGCTAGTGTGACATGAGGACAGAGAGACGGAAGGTCCAGACTCGATATCTGGAGACCTGGGGAGGAGCCCAGGCTCAGCCGCTTACAGATGGGGTGATCTGATAAACTCATGCATGCCTCGAGGCCTCGGTTTCCCCACCGGTACAATCGTGGCAACGATCGACATCTTTTAGGTTTGTAGGACGTGTTCATGGAAATGACAGAATCACCACCACCACCATCATCATCAAGCCCAACTCGGTGTCTGTCTGCTGCTGTGGTCTGAACGTTTGTGCCCCCCACCCGCAAAATTCACATGTTGAAATCTAACCCTCAAAGTGACAGCTTTAGGAGGTGTGGCCTTTGGGAAGAGACTAGGTTAAGAGGAGGGAGCCCTCAAGAACACAATTCGTGCCCTTATAAAAGAGGCACCAGGGAGCCACCTGGCACCTCCCACCCCGTGAGGACAGTGAGTGTGACGCCACCTGTGAACCAGGACGGGGCCCTCAGCAGACACCAGGTCCGGCGTCGTTATGGCGACGCGAACAGACCGAGACGCCTGCTCCTCCTCCTCCCGTCCTGCAGGCTCGCAGAAGGAACTAGAAAATCACCTGCACACGGAGGCGCCCCCTCGGACAGCTGTGGGAAGGAACCCTGCTCGGCCTCAGCCGCTCCAGCTGCTAACACCAAAGAAATGGGAATGACAGAAACAAGATAATGACAAGCCTGTCCCAGGAGAGCTGGCCCAGTGTCAGTCCTAAGCACCGTGGAGGTGTCAGGGGCGAGCAGACGGGGGCCAGTGGGTTACCCCGGCCCCTTCTCGTGCCCTCTCCCTCTGCCCGTCCTGCAGCGGTCTCGCCGATTGCTACAACGCCCGCCAGGGAACGGAGGGAGGAAGGGAGAGGGCGGGAAACCCTCGCCAGGCAGGGATGCTGCTCCTCCCTAACAGCCCTGCTGAGCCCTGCAGGGGGAGGTGGGGCCACCAACGTCAACACTAAGGTCTGGAAACTTTTTGTCCGAGCTCTCTTCCTCATTAGCACTGTAAGGGAGAGGGGCTGTGAGAGGGGAAAAACGGATATTCAAAAGTGACAAATACAAAACGCAGGTCTTCAGTCCCTGCCTGGTGACTGCCTTACAGTAAACACCAAAATTCGCTATTGTATTGCCACCTGGTGAAACTGCATAATCAGACCAAATTACATGTTTATCTACGTGAAACTATTTTTTAGACTGGCAAATGTGATATCCATGAACAGATGGCCATTATATCAAAACACATTTCCTCCAAGGGGCCAATTCACAAGGGGGCTTGCACACACCTAAGTGATAAATGTATAGCTTCAATTTGTCGTAGAATCTGATAAAACACGCTTTCCTCCAAATTTATAATGGATCACTGGTAAAGTAACTTCACCTTCGTTACGGGGAGAGCAGGTGGTTTTGATGAAAGTCAGAATATGTGAGGATGCAAAAACGGCAGAGAAAGAGAGAAAGCACATATAGGCAGAGAAGAACATGAAAATACAGCAAGATACCCGTTAATTTACCAAACGCAGTTCTGATTTCTTGCACGAAGGTTGACACCCTGCCAAGCAAAGCTTAAAGGCCACTTCTGCTCTGATGTGATGGAAACAAAAATCTTTCTATCACTCTGGCAAATTCTCGTTGCCAATATCAATTGCTAATATACGATTAATGGTTTGCTTAGACATTTGATTTATAACGGAACTATTTATTTACCTAAAACCCAATAGAAATCATTTTCAAGAACTGCAGAGTCTGTGAACAAAATGACCTAAAATAATTAGGTTTTTCCTAATTATAATTTTAATTAGGAATTCACAGGTAAGCACCCTAAAATAAATGTAATTGCTTCTTTCTCTCACTGCCCCAGAATTCAATTTCAAGTCAAGTGAAGAATCAAAAACCTCATTTCAAGACCCCTCCTGCTCGTCCCAATAAGCACTCCGGGTATCAATCTTTTGTCCAGAGTCTGTGGCACGTTACAGCAGTGTCACCGGACAAGTAGGATTCCCAAACACCAGAGCTTAAGCCAGGGTTAAAAAGATGAAAAGCTCTCTTTGATTTTCAGTGGCGCCAGGAAGAAAAAAAGAGGAAAAATACATGAGAATCTTGAAAAACTAAAAGAAAAGTTAAAATGAAGTGAGAAGAGCAAAAAACGAATAACTCTTGTACACACCCAAGAGAGCACGTGGACGTGTGTTACCACTGCAGCGTCTGTTAATATATGGTGGAAATATGCTCTTCTTCCACCAACCAAGCGAGTCCTCCCCGAGCTGTGCCTACGCCACGTCGAGCACCAGAAAATCAGATGGTCTCAGTCATCCCCCACGTTTAGGGAAAGATAAACCCCACCCTGAGCCGTCTGATAGGCCTGGGTCTATAAACCCAAGGTTAGCAAAGCAGACCCCAAAGGCCGGGTTCCAGCCCAGTACTGTCAGACCACCCGGAATCAGAGAAGACTTTTGCCAAGAGGGTAGGATTCGCCCTGACAGGACACATTTAGAAACGCGGAGAGGAGGCCTGTGCGTGAAACACCTCTTCAAACAGCTCTAAAGAAAACGTAACTCAGAGTAGGCACCTATTCACTCTCTGCGTGGTGTGTGCCACTGCAAAGAACCAGTAACGAACGCCACCAAACCTACCGCTGCCTTGCAATCCGGTCACCTTCATACCACTGCACGTGCCGTGCCCCAGCGATACTCCAACACAAAGTTCGGTTTTCCTTCCGTAGGCATTCGTGAAGGGTCTTGGAAGATGAGAGAGGGAGAGGGAGGAGAGAAGGGCTCTTTCACAGTCCCCAAAACCCACCCAGGGCTTATGTCTTCACTTTAAAATCCAGTAGCTTATTCTCATAAACACACAGGATAAAGAAGAGCAATGGGAATGCCAGTCTTCAGGCAATCAGGGTATGGATGTTAGCAAGTTCCGGGGACATAGACCAGGGACACATGCAGGTACTGATGAGAGATCAACTTCTAGCACAAAGCTAGGAGGATTTTTATCTTCATATACGCTGTGGCTAGATACAAATTGCTCACTCTCGTGACGACCCATGAGCTCACACAGCCAAAATAACTGGAAACCAAACACAGAGCCACACGGTACCTGACTTACATAAATCCCTTTAAGAGCAATGTTTAGTGTCTGAATCAAAAGTTACATCCACACTCTCACGAAAGAATATATAAATCTTTATCATATAATTAGGCTTATTTTTACTATTATCAGTGAATTCTAACTGCTTAGAATAACTGCTTTCCAAGATGCTTTTTTAAAAGAAGAAAAAAAATTACCTTGGCAGGCAGAGAAAGAAACAGAGAGAGAGAGAGACAGACACAAAAATGTATGAGTTTAGCTAGAGCAGTGATTTGTGGTGATCCTTTGTTTTTATTACAAGCTACGATTTTCCAAAAATCTTTTGTTTTCATTACAAGTTACAGTTTCCTAAAAACCTTTAGTTCTTATGGGTACAAATGTACTGGAATATATTATAGTATTTGCAGAAATGTTTATTTCTAGTGACAAAACTGTGAGAACAATATATTTCACAAGGTGAATGAATACAATATTTTAGCCTAAAAGATGTTTATAAGAGAGGCTACTGAATCGCAGAACGGGATGTCACTGGCATTGCATTTTCTCCACAAAATGCTCACCTCGGTGCTATCGGCGAGCCCTGCCGCCACCCACCCCCCACCCCACCCCACCCCACCCCATGGAAAGCTGATGAATGAGGATGCTTGGGAACGTAACTGTAGTATAAAATTCTTCTTTTACAGTTACTTATGGAAATAAATGACATTTTCCCCCATCAAATAAAACAAAGACTCCAAATCATCATTTCTGCTATTTTTGTGTCAAAACAGCATTGCCATCACTCCCCCGCCCCTGCCGAGCCCAGCACGGCGGTGCAGAAGGTGACAGTGTGAACCTGCACGGTACTTCCTGCCGTGGGGGGGGAGGGGCACACAGAGTGGCCTCAAGAACCTCGAGGAAACGTGTGTGACTGTGTTCACGGTGTGTGCACACACGCGTGTGCGAGAGTGTGTGTGCACGCATGTGTGTGAATAAAATATTTCAAAATACATAGGCCCTACCATGTCCCACATGAGAATGGGACGACTAGATCTTACAGCTAGACTTCATTTTTTAATTAAATCTTGTTAATATTTTTTTGTCACAAAAAGTGCCTTCTGGACGCCAATGTGTCCCTAAAGATGTGCTGTCATCCTGAGCAACGTGAACTTCTGTGCATTCTAATGCAAGTGGACATAAGGCAACGTATACGGTCCCTGTTAGAGCTTCCTGCGACACCAGCGACGTGTGCCCTGACAGTTCACGATGTGAATACACACATATTGTCTGGGAAAATATTTTCATCTCGAATTGTAATTACATAATGAGGCATAAGTATCATATCTTCAGCAAATTAGATAAAAACCCTATTTCTCGATTCGCAGCCCAACATTGTTCAGAGCATCTTTGTTTCTTTAAAGAAAACAAGCCTTGCTCTAGTCAATAGTCAGTTTTAAGGATGGTGAGAAGTGACAGCTGTATTTGTTTTATTTTTTTAATGGCTAAATGTAGTAAAGTTCCAAATTCCCTCGAGTCGTAATAACACCGGCTCTGAGCAATTAGGTTTATATTTCCCCCCGAACCTGCATCTTCATCTGCACCCCAATTATGCACAAAACGAAGGAGTTTTCTGAACCGCCCTGTTTTATATTCCATAAGAGGGGAGAGCTCCCAGAAATCCGCCTCGGCATTGTCATTGTTCCTGGGTAGATGAACACAAGTGTGGGTGCTCTGCTGAAAGGGCTGAGGCAACAATAGAAGAAAGGCTTCCCTGAACACGCTCTGCTCTCCCAAAGTCAGCTTCAAATCCACCCTGAAAAACTGGCGCACGCCACCCCGGTCACTCCAAACACCCACTCGCACGACGTGACAAGCACGCACCTGTCTCCGTCGCCCTGATGAGAAGGGAGAGACGTGCTCTTTCGGTGAAAGAGGCTCGGTTTTTGCCATGCCCCCAAATTTAGATATTGGGAATCGTTCAGACATTGGCATTTAACGTAACAGGCCAGCTGACTAGGTGTTTGCACTTGTAACTCATCTGGGTATAAAGTAATACGGTCTACATAGGAGAAAGGTAGTGATAGTGGAAAATACAGAGCATGAGTACAGTACTGAAGATATGTTGAGCCATCCACACCAACATACTTGAATTTACAGTGATGTTACAGCACAGTCGGCGTAGCTGAGTACTCCTCCTGCCAGGCGGCCCGGTATTTCCTCGGGAAATAGAGCGACATGTAAAGGGTGGGGCAGACAGCGCCAAGGAACTGAGTTCCGGTTTTAAGACATCGTTTAAACAGTGCTAGCAAGCCAAATAAAATGGTTCTTCTTCACGTGAACAACTTAAGAAAGTAAAGTGACCTTCTGGGCAAAGAGAAGGCCATTCTAGAAGCAGATTATTTATAACTATAAGAAATGAAGAAATGCAAGTTCTCCTTCCACCCTTTAAGTTTCAGACAGGGTCCTAAGACACACAATGCGATCACCCCGTGGCTTTGTCCAGCTGGAGACAGGCAGCCCATTAGAGAGGAACACGCGGAGCTCTGGCCCCACTCATCTCTCTCCCTCTCGCCCTCCTTAGAATGAAAAGGGTGCGCTATTAGCAAAGGTCTGCAAGGGAGGCCGAGGTGCCTTGCGAACCAGCACAGTTCTGCAGCGATGCTAATCTCTGAGACTCGCTGGCTCTTCCTCTTCTATCTGATAAACTGTATGCTGAGCATTCTCATTAGGGCTCCCATCACCAAAGGGAGTGGAGATGAATCAGTCTAGGCCCCCTCCCCTCCCTGCTCTGTCGAGATGATTTCATTGAAATGTTCATTTTCATCCCTGCTGGCAACATTAGAATGGAAGTATTTAACCTGTTTCCATTACTTATACAAATTACCATTATGGGGTAGGACAGATGTTAGAATCGCGCCACATAACTGACTTCCATACATTCTTTACAGGAAGCGTGAGGAGCAGGAAGGCTAGATCATATTATCCCGCTCAATAATGTTCTCTCTGTTACCAGATTCATTAACTTCGCGCATCAGCATTTCACTTTCTTCCTTCATGAAAATTCCCAGGCTACTTGGACTCATTTAATTTGGAGAGAGAAACCTTTGTCAGTGATGATGTTTTGATCAGGTGTGTTAAGAGGACGGGGAGGGGCCCCGGGAGGGGGAAGGGGGAGAGGCAGAAGAAAGAAGACAGGAAGAGGAAACAACCTTGTCGAAAATGTTACCTTCCCAACGCGAATGATAAAAGGGAAGTCAGTTAGAGACGCTGGCACTCAAAGATGGCTGTCACTTCGGATAGGCACGGGCACAACTCACCTAGACAGGTGACACTTTGGTGGAGCAAACTCCTGCTGCATTATTGAGCACGCCGGGACGGGCTCGGGAAGGCTGCGGGCCCAGGATGCCTGGGGCACCTAGAGAAGTGAATTCAGCAGGTGGATGGATTTCACTCTTCATTTGCATCCCTGAGCGAAGCCAGAGACAAAGTTTCCCGGCTAAAAAAGACGGAGGAAGGCGCCGGAGTCGCAGTCCAGGCTCAAGCCTCAAGCGTTCTTCACATCACGCCTCCCTGATAGACCAAGTAGAGGCTGGGGAGATGCTCCACACAACTGGGGACACTCAAGACCCTTCGACTAGTTACTGCTTTCCTTGTCAGTACTTTCGCATAAACAACAATTGCTAGTTTCAGGACATTTTCTCTGATTTCTTCAGGACCTTTGGAGTCCCTGGGTCCACCCCTTGACACCATCCCGAGACACTAGATGACATCCCTAGATGACACCATCCCCCCCTTACAGGTGGGGTTCTTGGAGAACACACAGGTTCAGGTACCACAATCTCTAGGACAAGGCTTTAAAAGATTCACTCACAGGGCCTAGGAAACAAATTCTCCTCCGTCTGTTTCCACAGGAAAGCCTTTCGGACTCAGACCCTCAGCTCCCAACCTGAGCGTAATTTCCAGCTTTCCCTTTTTCCCTTCTGCCCTCGTGGAAATGAATGCTTGGACAGAAATGCTAAGCATGCCTCGCTTAATGAGAAAAAAGGGGAAAGAAAATATTCATTGGTACAAAGACAGACAACACACGCTAAAAAGTCTGAACTACACTATGGGAGTGGATTCAAAAGTGGAAGTTATTAAAGCCAAGTCAGGTGTAGGAAAAAAGCGTGTTTGATGTTAACAGTTCTCAAATACCTACAACAGTAGCCTGAAAGGAAAAAAAAAAAAAAATTCCACACACATGTAAATATATTCTCTGTAGAAAGGGTGAAAAGCCCACTACCACCATCAGAAGCATTTTCCCCCCTGTGGCAACATTGAAATCCAATCTCAAATAGGAATAAAATATATTCTTGGATAATGACCCACCTAGATAGAGAGAAGGATTTTTTCCTGTACACTAATAATCTATTTGGGAGGACTAATACTATTATTTTGAAGGAAATAATTCATTTGTTCTTGGGTAAACATTCATACCCACAGAATATCTGCTCAACCAGCATTATGTTTTGCATTAAAATGTCTGAATAGTAACAGAGTAAGGATTCGGTAAATACTACTGGACCAGGCACTACCCCACGTGCGCCACACGTGTTCGCCACATTAGCTTCCCGCCAACCATTTCTCTCTGTCGCCTTGTGAGGAAACGGAGGCGAGGAGGTGAATCGCGGTGCTCCGGGCTGCACCATCCCTTCCATACGCAGTGGGCACTTTCCCAAGATGGGCCAGTCCAGGCCCAAGCTCCCCGCATGAAACCAGACCGCCACGTCTGGCCACCTCTATCAGCAATGGTAAGTGGCGTGAGTCTAAAATTCTGGTTTCAGAATGGGCTGTTTGTAAAACCAGGTCTTTGCCTGCATGAAGGTCAATACCACTGATCTTGGGTAGTTCTGTCTAAAAGTTGCGGTCATATGTACCTGCCACGACAGGCTACAGAGGAAAGTATCTTGGGGACTGCCATTTATGGGACGCTACAAAGCCCCGTCAGAGTCTGTTTCCAGCCACGCCGACCCAGGCTCTGTCGGAGAGACAGAAAGGAGAACAGTGCTTGCCAGGCGCCAGTGGGGAGCTGGGAACAGGGGTCATTGTTTAAGGGGTAAGGAGTTTCAGTTTGGGAAGACTGAAAGGTTCCGGAGGTGGATGGTGATGATGGCTACACAACAATATGCATGCACCGAATGCCACTGAAACATACATTTGGTAACAGTTAATAAGATATAAAATTTTATGTTTATTTTCCTATAATAAAAAAGGAGGGGACCAAAAGAAGTCTGTTTCCAACCACACCAAGCCAGGCCCCTTCTACAGCCACCTCTCTGTCCCCTGCCCTACCATAGAACAGCTCCAGCATCACCTTCCGGGACCTTCCCCGCCTGCATGTCCTCTACACCCTGTGGCTACTCTGTCATGGCGCAGGGGAGGTGACCGTGCTGGGCCCTCCTGCTGGGCCAAGGCTCCCTGGGCACTGAACCACATCTTAGCAGACCTTGATCCTGGCGGCTAGCAGGGTGCCTGGAACAAAGTAGATGTTCAATAATAACTACTGGCTGGAATAATGAATTAAATAATGAGCAGACACCAGATTTAATCCATAGCAAACTGATGCAGACAAATGCATCACGGATATGGATTTTTTCATACACATGCAACAAAGCTCCATGTGGCCCAATCACCCTGCCGGATTGGAGTAGAAGTAACTCCTTTTATCTCTTTTTGAAAACATCACATTTCCAAGATGCTGGCCACCTAGCCCACGTGGCAGTCAACGTGAAGCGCCGCTGTCGTCAATCAAACATAGTTCTCCACAAGTTCTGAAGGCCCTAATGATTTGGCTGTGAAGAGGAGTAGCGCATCACCTGGAATCATAAAGGGAAGAAAATGGGGTGGAAAAGGGAAAAACAACCACTCTGAAATCCTGTCTCAGAAGATCCATCTTTCCTGAGTTGTGCCTCCTGTTAAATCAGTAAGAATATCTGTCAGAGATATCCTGCTACACCATTTGGCTGATGTCAAACCTAAATAAACCAGATCAGAAAACCAGCAAGTGGCAGGAGGAAAATGAACGGGCATGGAGCAGCCTCACTGTTAACTCGCATGGTTTGCTTGCTGATTTTTTGGGGAGGGGGGAGGGAAGTCGTGGCAATCACTGCAGTCATTTGCAGTAGTAATGTCCAATTCAGCCTCCTTTCATTCCCCTGATTTAGGTGGTCAGAGTGGTTTCGTAGCCGACATGGGGAAGCTGTGCTGTTTAGCAGGCAGTTTAATGGGAAACTGGCAGTCTTATTTCTTTCCTAGATTTGGTTTGTCACTAGGTCTCCATTACATGCCACTCAGCTTTGATGTCTTTGGACAGGACTGATCAAAAGATGTCATTTGACCTACACAGCATGGCAGAAACTTGGAGAAGTCTCATAAAGCGACACTCTGGCTGTAAATAAAATGACATTATTATTTCCTCTCTCCTATCATGTAGAAAAGCCAATTATGGTAATGCACTGCATGTCAATGAAAATACAGCAATCTTTTTGGAGCAGCGACTGCAGGCATCAGTATTGCAACTCTCCTTCCTGGGAAAATTTGCCCATTGGAAAATGAAGAGGAAGGAGGTGATAGATGTCTTAAAGACGGTTAATAAAATCCCGGACAGCCAAGAAAAGTGCAAATCAGCAAAACAATTGGAAGTGCAAAATGCAAACTGTTAAGTTTCCAAATTATCTAATAATTTAATCTTCAGTGATTTATATTCTGTCACCAAAATGGCCAGTATCACGTCCTACATTTCTCAGTGTTTGACTGACAGGAAAGGCGATTTATGGTTCTAATAACCCCCTTCGTCCCCACTTCTTCTTAAGGAAGCCGATTGGGGGCAGGGAGGGTGGGGGATTCTGACCTTGTCCCTGAGATTCATTTAGAAGTTACAGTCATAAGGTGTACTCCTGTCTGCCCTGTGTCACTAAGACAATGTAAAATGTCACGCAGGATATTGTGCTGCTATTGTTTTAGAATGCCCAATTTTATGCATTTCCACTTGTGCAAAATATTCACCGTCTTTCTCCTACTCAAGCATGTGTCAGAACTAAATATGCATACAAAAGGTCTCTCGCCCCTTCTAAGAAGCAAGTGCCCATTTGAAACATTTCTTATACCCAGCTTCATTTCTATAACAAATGGAGGCTAACATTTAACAGTGCAGAAAGAACTAGACTCCTTCCTCCTCCTTTCTCCTCTCCACTCCTAATGTCTCCCCCTAAATTCAGAGATGCACAAAGGCCACTGCTTGCCATGTACTTCAGAACCCACGTGGGACTCCCTGACACTGCTTGTGCTCTGGAAGCTATGAGCAGCCTCCCCGCTTCCATCCCACCTCTGGTTCTCACTCCACATTCAACCTCCGAACACGCCCTTGCCACCTAGCCCACACAGCGCAGCTGCTGGACTCGACAGTCTGTGGACGAAATGGAGTCTGCCTGTTCTTTGACCATCCTATGTGTCCAACCTACAGCATAAACTTGTGCTTTCTGTTGGCATCATTTATTCGAATTGGGAGAAGGCAGCTTCAGAGCAGCCTTTGCAGGATTATGGGCAGAGCTGCAATGTAAAATGAGATTTCTTCCCAGGGGACACATTTTAATATTTTTGTAATCATGGTATATATTCGTTTTAAGAAAAAAATAGAGCCATGCAATTTGTGTCCATTGAAATTAAAAAAAAAAAAAAAAAAAGCAATTTCCAGAACTACTAAATCTATAACAGAAATGAAAACTTTTTGGCTACGTCAGAAAATTTTTAAAATGCTCTAATTGTCTGGGTAAAAGAAATTTCATTATGACAAGTCATTTCTAAGCACACATTGCAACCACATCTTTTTCCCCTGCAATTTAATTTTGGTGCATAATACAAGCGCAGATTAAATTTAGAAGCTTCATCAAATTTTAGTAACTTTAAATAATATTCTTTATGTCAATACTGCCAGGGGCTTAACAAGATCTGACATTTGTAAGGCTACAAACTGCACTGAACAGAGTCGCAGCGGGTCCCCGCCAGGACTCAGCGCGCCACTCCTGCCGGTGATCGATAGGGCCCACGATGATAGTTCTTGACTCCAGCCCCATCCACTGCAGTCTGCAGGTGGCAGCGAAAGAAAATGTAAGCTGTTCAATTTTGGTGCCACTTTTTTGGCTTTCAAACGACATCCTTATGTTTCAACAGAATATAAGACTACTGCCGGTTTCTCCTGTCACTCTGTTGTGCTTCCTGGGGGCCATGTTAATTACTATTGCTTCTATACACAAGCTGGATTTCTGTTCATGGGAACTCCCCAGTCCAGGCTTGTAAGCAGCTCAGTATCACCCAAAGCTGCCTCCTTACTACACAGGGCCCCATGTTAATTTTCACATGAACACAGGGGAAAGGAACTCTTTGAATTCCTGTTGTTACATGGAGGCTCAGTATTATCTACAATCTATAAATCAAAGCGTTTCATTTAAGTCCTGAGAGCTCCTTCAAAGACTTACTGTTCAACCTAGAGTATTCCTGACTTGGAAAGAGAATTCTAAAACAGTTGACTTGACAGTTGAGTTGACTTTGACAGTTAAGTGTGAGGACAGAAGGAGGCCCTCTCACTGGTCTGCAAGTGGCCTTGTGCACCACGTGTGCACGATGCCCCATGGTCTGTCACCCCTCCAGTAAACCCTCATGTGACAGGACAGCACCAATCTCATGCCAGGGCTGGGGGACTCTGCGGTCTAGTCTCAGGACACCAAAACAGGTGGGCAGAATAAGGACTCTGTGTACTGATAAAATGCCAGTATCGCTTACTTTAATTAAGAGTTTCCTCCAGATCTTACTTAACCTCAAGCTGGAAGACTCAGTTCTTTCCAGAGAACACTTTTTAAAAATAAAAGTTATTCCTGAAGCACACTGGGGAAAAAATGACCTATTGTTTAGCAATCTTAGCAAAGTGTATTTCGGTAAATATAAGTACTTTATTGCCTTTTAGGTGGGAACCCATGAGCTTCACGTAAGTGGGGGGGGGAGTACTAAATCCATCATCAGACAGGAACTACACAGTATTTCTGCATTTCTGAGTTTGGAAGGGGTCTCCTCTAGAGAGCATGCGGGGCCAGATGGGGAGAAAGCAGATTTATCCACTGGATGTTTCATTCCCTACCCCAATATTAAATTTTATGCAGGGAATCTAGTAGTTTAAAAGCTTCACATTTTTGTGTAATAAAAAAGAAATACAATATCCTGTTGCTATGCATAGTGACACTTTATACAGGAAAGAAAACCATTCTCCTTAGCTATTCTTTGAAATACGACCTACGACGTCATTTAATTTTTGAAAACCCTAAGGTCATGTAACACACTTTCTCTGTCATTTGTAAGTACATTAACTCAGTGGCCATATGACAGTGAAATTATGATAATGGGTTGCTAAAATGGGTCAGGCAGGCACTGCATTTCATGTTAGCTTCAAACAACCATCAGGACACAGCCCAAATCAAAGATGACAGGAGAAAAGCACAGAGTTTACTTTTCTTAAAGTGTTTCTATGTACTCAAGTACACACGCACGACGGGCCAAAGGGATCCCACCTCAGTGGTGAACTGCAGGAAAACAACTCCACTGAAAGACGAATTTTTCTTTAAAGAAAAAAAATTCTGCTTTAAAAATCACAGATGTAGAGTTAAAAGGGAAAGAAGAGGTCAAAGTGGGCTGCTTTCCAAAACATTTCTCTACCACAGTCCAAGGTTTGAACAAGTGGGATCACATTCTGCATGTAAAATTGCTCCATTAAATAAAAACATTTTAAAACAGAAGCACATTTAATGTATCCATTTAAGGAAAAAAAAAAAAACCTCTCTTTTAATAACACTTCTTGTGTGTTGAACTCTTCTGAAAAATAAGAATAGGAAGTAGAAATTTATCTTGCTGTACGTGATACATCTTTGACTGAAGTGTAACTGAGCAAAAGATGCCTAGGGTTTAAAACGAGACATGTCTATCCCCTTGGCCTCAAAAACAAACCAAACCCTCCCCAAAACAGATTTGGGGCTGAAGTTTAAGAAAAAAACTTTTTAAAAGACATGTAAGTATGCACGTCCTGATGAGCTTGTCCTGCTTTATTTCTGTAAGGCCGCATCTATACAGCTCCTTCCCTTACACACGCTGGCTGCCTGCGGTGGGGGCCCGTGCCATGCTCCGGGCCGTCCTCTGGGAGACCCTGCCAAAGAACCCCACCTAACAGTGCACTAGCCTGGACTCTAAATAATTTGCTAACTACCTATGCGTCAGAGTGCAATTCCTTTTAAATAGCCCTTTCCCTTTCTTCTCTTCTTCTCTACACTTAAAAAAAAAAAAAAAAAAAAATCTGTCAGTATAATAGTTCCTGGGAGAACTCTAAGCGTGAGGTTGATGAACACAAAGGCACAGAAACACCATCCGCATGCAAAAGTTAACTGAATGGCAGAGATAATTGCTAAGATAATTATTTTGATAGAAGCCAGCTGAAAGCTTCTGTAGTGTCTTTTACTATTCCTGTTAAGGGTAAACTATCCGTTTCAGATCTATGCCATTCACGAACATATTTACTGGATGACGTTTTGTTTTCAATTTCTTTTTGGAAAATAATCATAACAAAAGCTAGGGACTTTAAGAGGACAGCTAGGTAGTTAAGTTTATAACACATATTATTTTACTATAATCTTATAAATGAGTGAAATTACATAGTCTTATGAAGCAGTATCTCCAGTCAATAATATAACATTGCACTTTATAGCAACAGAAGAAACACAAAGGATATTGTGGACTATTCTATGGTCAGTATTAGCTTAAGCTCCTTGAAACTTGTGCAGTTGACTGACAACGGAATTTAATGTAGTATAACTACAGTAGCCTTGAGCAAAGATACAATTATAGCTGAAAAGCATCTTAGATTCCTGACTGTTGCTAGCATCATGGTATAAATCAACAATTGCTTCTTTCCTTTTCCTCTGCAGCCTCCTACCCTCCAAATTCAAAACACAGAATCTTCCAGTATCAAAAACTTGGTAAAAGGTCACTTTGTTTTCCTCAATACCATAAAAATAGCGTAGCTGGATCTAACATGCATATGTAAATCAGCTCAGAGAAACACTGATTTTCCTTCACACTAAATTATTATATCTGTATGAAATGCTGATACAAACACCACGACTAACAAAAAACACAATCTCAAACATTTAATTGTCACATTGGAAATGAGAAACATAGACATATTGGACACAGTTATTGTCTTTTGGCACCTTAACTAAAGCAAACCATTTCCTTAACTGATAAGTACATATTTAAATTAATTGTGTTGAGAGTTAGGAATGCTAACATTTGCTATTGAGAAAAGGGACTTATAGAATATACAACCTGGTGTCATAGAATATATTGATTATTGATAACTTATTTATATTGATATTTAACACAAAACAAAAGGGTGTATCTCTCTAAGAGACTGAGAAAGAACAAAGGAGACAGAAGATGATTAAAATGGCAGTGACATAAATGGAAATGCAGGTAGATCCTGCACTTACAGCACTTCTTGGTCCTCAAAAAGGTGTCGTAAGTCAAAGTGATAAAAGTTGAATCTGATTTTGCCACAGAAATAATGTTAGCTTGATAGATTACATTCCTGACAAATGATTTCACACTCTTTATTTAAAAAAAAAAGATATGACCACAAGTAACATATTTAATCAAATACTTAATGAACCTGCATACTGAACAGTATGCAGCACACACACATTGACTGCAGAGGTAGCATGGCTCAATACAAAAAGCAGTGGATTGCTAATCGAAAAACCGGACTCTTATATCTCCATTATACAAAAGACATCCCTGGGACACCTTGAACAAGGTCCATAA
>VSMD01084488.1:0-12397 GCA_008750895.1 Mirza zaza
AGTACTTCTTGTAGGGCTGGTCTTGTCTTGGTGAATTCTCTGAGCCTTTGCTTGTCTGAGAATATCTTTATTTCTCCTTCATATATGAAGCTTAGTTTTGCAGGGAATAAGATTCTAGGCTGGGCATTGTTTTCTTTCAGAAGAGTGAGAATGGGGCCCCAGTCTCTCTTTGCTTGTAAAGTCTCATTAGAGAAGTCTGACGTTATTCGAATTGGCTTTCCCTTGTAAGTTACTTGCTTCTTTCGTCTTACAGCTCTTAGAATGGCCTCTTTAGTTGATATTTTGGTCAGTCTGAGGACTGCATGTCGTGACGTCTTCCTATTTGCATTGACTCTCCCAGGGGTCCTCTGAGCTTCTTGAACTTGTATATCGAGATTATTAGCAAGGCCTGGGAAATTTTCCTCTATTATATCTTCAAATAGCTTGTCCAACCCATGAGTGTTGTCTTCTTCCCCTTCTGGTAACCCTATGACCCTCACGTTAGGTTTCTTCACATAATCCCACAGCTCTTGTAGGCTTTGCTCTTTTCTCTTGTTTCTCTGCTCTATTTCTGTGACTGATTTATTTAATTGGTGGTTGTTATCTTCAATCTCTGAGATTCTTTCTTCTGTTTGGTCTACCCTGTTCTTGAGACTTTCCACTGTATTCTGTAGTTCCCTGACTTGATTCTTCATTTCCAGGAGTTCGGTTAAACTTTTCTTCATTGTGTCTATTTCTTTAGTGAACTTTTTTTCTAGATCCTGGAGGCTTTTTGTGGTTTCTTTGTGCTGGTTATTGAGTTGTTCTTGCAGGTCAGTGAGTGTTCTTATGATCCACATACGAAATTCCTCTTCTGTCATTTTGGTTGCCTGATTTTGGTTGGTGTCCGTTTCTAGGGGGCTGGGGCTCCTCTTTGGGGGTGTGTTTTCCGATTGGTTCTTCATATTTCCTGAGTTCCTTCGTTGATGTCTTCCCATGTCGATCAGTTGTTGTTTCTTTTCTTTAGGTTTTTGTTTGGGTATTCACACGCCTTGTTTAGTTTCTGAGCCAGTAGATGGTGTCTGTGGGTGAGATTCGACCACTCCCTGTATAATGAGTCAGTAGGTATCGTGAGAAGGGTGTGCAGGATGCTCTCCCTGTCAGTAGGTGGCGCTTTCTTGGAGGAACAGGCTACGCTGTTTTTTTTGTGTCCTGTCATCAGCTCTTGTTCCTGAAGAGAGACCTCTAGTGCCTCAGGTGGTGGGTGGGGCCCTGGGACTTCCAGGTGTGTCCTTTTCTCCCCTTCAGTGAGGACTGGTCTAGGGGAGAGTTTGGGTGGAGCTGAGTTGGGTAAGCCCACCCTCAGGCACCACCAATGTCGTCAGCAGGGGTCAAAGTTCTGTTCTCTGCTTCCAGGCAAAGCTGACAGGGAGGGGCTGGAATGGCCCCGCTCAGTCAGAGAGTCTGTGTGTAGGGGTGGGGCTGTCTGAGACCTGCAGTCTGGAGCGGGCCTGGCCTCTTTCCACCGTCCCCAAGTCCGTGGCTACTCCTGGGCCTCTGTCAGCAGGCCAGACCACACGCCACCTGGCCTCCCCTGGCTGTGATGCCAGTGGGGAGGTTCCCTGTGCAGGAACGCCACCTGGGCTGGGTGCATGGCCTCCCTTTGGGGGGAGGGTTGCCCTCTAGGACGCTGATCTGCCCCTGAAGGCACACACACTTCAGCAGGCTGTTCACATATATCCCTTCTGTGCCCCGGGCAATGCGAGGCCTCGGTGCAGGGGATGTGGTTTGCAGGTCTGACCTCTGGGTCCCAGAGTTCTAACTTTGTCCCCACCAGGGAGACAAATGCCTGTCCCAATTCACCCACAGGGAGCCTAAGCTGGGTCTATGTCTCTCAACCTCAGGCTCTGCCCAGTTCTCCTGGGATCACCATGCCAGCAGCACCTGGGAGGGCTGGCGGGCAGAGAGCTCACAGTCTGAGTATCCCTCAGTCAGCTGTAGGGCCCCAAAAGGGAAGGTCCCGTTCTCTGGAGGTGCCTCCGGCTGGTGGCTATATTGTCTCTCTGTCTCTTTGGGCAGCCGCGGGTAGGGTCGAGGGGAGGGGAGGAGGAGGTAATATGGCATCTGCCGCGCGGCTCGGGTCTGTGCACACGGAGGTGCCCCGAGGGATTTGGGAGCCTGGTGCCACGTCCGCTACTGGCTTACTGCTCACTGGCGGCGGTTGTCGCTGGGCTGGTGTCCGCAGGTTTGTCCGCTTGCTGGGGAGCCCACCAGCAGTCCAGGATGCAGGGGACGGGAAACGGCAGATCCACCTTCCCTTCCCGCTGGTCTCTGGGCTGCTCCGGGGGTCCCAGCTTCCAGTTCTCCTCCGCGACCTCCTCCCGTGGAGTCTCCCGTGGTCTCAGGTACTCCTCCTGCCGACCCTCATCCGATGTAGGCTCGTCTTCTTTCTTCTAGAATCAGTCTTTTCTTCAGAGACACTCTGTCTTGCGGTGTTTCTCATCCGCCATCTTCTCCCAAAAAAAAAAGTTATTTTTAGTTTTTTGAGGAGCCTCCATACTGTTCTCCATAGTGGTTGCACAAATTTACATTCCCACCACCAGTGTACCAGTGTTGCCCTTTCTCTACATTCTCGGCAGCATTTGTTACTGCCCATCATATTGATAAAAGCCATTTTAACTTATCTTATTATAGTTTAGATTTGCATTTTTCTGAAAATTAATGATGTTGAACATTTTTTCTTATACCTGTTGGCCATTTGTATATCTTCTTTTGAGAAATGTCTGTTTAGATCCTTTGCCCATTTTTTAATTGGATTATTTGATTTTTTCCTATTGAATTGTTGGAACTCCTTATATATTCTTATTATAAAACCCATGTCAGATGAATAGTTTGCAAATTTTCTCCCATTCTGTGGGCTGTCTCTTAACTTTTTTGATTGTTTCCTTTGTTGTGCTGAAGCTTTTTAGCTTGATATGACCCCATTTGTCCAATTTTGCTTTGGTTGCCTGTGCTTTGGATATTACTCAAGAAGTCCTTGCCAGAACGATGTCCCTAATGTTTTCTTTTGGTAGTTTTATAGGTTCAGGTCTTAGATTTAAGTCTTAGTACATTTTGATTCAATTTTTGTATATGGTGAGAGATAAGGGTCTAGTTTCATTCTTCTGCATATGGATATCTAGTTTTCCCAGGACTATTTATTGAAGACACTGCCCTTTCCCCACTGTGTGTTCTTGTCACCTTTGTTGAAGATGAGTTCACTATAGATGTATAGATTTATTTCTGGATTCTCTATTCTGTTCCATTGGTCTTTGTGTCTGTTTTTTATGCCAGTAACATGCTATTTTGGTTGTTATAGCTCTGTAGTAAATTTGAAGTCTGGTAATGTGATTCCTCTAGTTTTGTTCTTGTTTCTTAGGGTGGCTTTGGCTAGTCTGTCTTTTGTGGTTCCATATAAAATTTAAAATTATTTTTTCTATTTCTATAAAGAATGTCATTGTATTTTGATGGAGATTGCATTGAATCTGTAGATTGATTTGGGTAGTATGGACATTTTAATAACATTCATTCTTCCAATCCATGAGCATAGAATATCTTTCCATTTGGCTCTTCAATTTCTTTCATCAATGTTTTATAGTTTTCATTATGGGGATCTTTCCCTTCTTTGGTTAAGTTTATTCCTAGGTATTTTGTTTTCTTTGTAGCAATAGTAAATGGGGTTTATTTCTTGGTTTCTTTTTCGGATTATTTACTTTTGGCATATAGAAATGCTATTGATTTTTATATATCTTGTTACTCCAATGTCAGGTGCATATATATTTAGAACTGTTATATTCTCCTGCTGAATTAACTCTTTTATCATTTTATAATGACCTTTGTCTCTTTTTACAGTTTTTGTCTTGAAATCTATTTTATCTAATTAAATGTATAGCTACTTCTGCTCTTTTTTGTTTCTATTTGCATGGAATATCTTTTTCCATCCTTTTATTTTTAGTCTATGTGTGTTTTTATAGTGAAGTGTGTCTCTTGTAGCCAACATCTAGTTGAATTTTACATTTTTATTCATTCAGCCACTCTATGTCTTTTGATTGGAGAGTTCAGTCTACTTACATTCAATGTTATTATTGATAGGTAAGGGTAAGGACTTACTGCTCCCATGTTGTTATTTGATTTCTGGTTGTTTTGTGGTCCATCCTTTCTTCTTTCTTGTCTTCTTTTGTTAAAAGTGATTTTCTCTGGTAGTGTGTTTTAATTTCTTGCTTTTTATTTTTTTATGTTTCTGTTGTAATATTTTTTGATTTGAGATAAGTATGAGGGTTGCAAAAACATTTTATAACCATTTATTTTAAACATTTGATAACTCTGCTTACAAATGAGTAAATAGAAATCTAAGGGAAATTCTACCTTTTAACTCTATAAAATTAAAATTAAAATTCTACCTTTTAACCACCCACTTTTTAACTTTTTGTTGTTTCTGTCCATATATATTTATACCATCTTTCTCTCAAAAAGTTGTTGTAGTTATTTTTGATAGGTTCATCTTTTAGTATTCCTACTGAAGATATAAGTAGTTTATATACTGTAATTACAACAATAGGGTATTCTGTATTTGTGTACTTACTATTACCAGTAACTTGTATACCTTCAGATGATTTCTTATTGTTCATTAACATCTTATTCTTTCAGATTAAAGAGCTTCTTTTAGCATTTTTTTGTTGGACAGATCTGGTGTTAATGAAATCATTCAGCTTTGGTTTGTCCGGGAATGTCTTTATTTCTCTTTCATGTTTGAAGAATATTTTTGCAGGATATAATATTCTACAGTTAAGGTTTTTTTTTTCCTTCAGCACTTTGAATATGTTTTGCCACTCTCTCCTTGCCTGTAAAGAAGTCTGCTGCCAGATATATTGGAGCTCCTGTATATGTTCTTTTTTCTTGCTTTCTTTAGTGCTTTTTATTTATCTGTGACCTTTGGGAGCTTGATCATTAAATGCCTTGAGGTAGTCTGGTTTGGGTTAAATCTGCTTGATGTTCTATGACCTTCTTGTACCTGAATATTGATCTCTTTCTCTAGATTTGAAAAGTTGTCTGTTATTATTTCTTTAAATAAACTTTCTACCCCAGTCTTTCTTTCTACCTCCCCTTTAAGGTCAATAACTCTTAGATTTACCTTTTTGAAGCTATTTTCGACATCTTGTAGGCCATGCTTCATTCTTTTTTATTATTTTTTCTCCTCTGACTGTATATTTTCAAATAGCCTGTCTTCAACCCATTAATTTTTCCTCTGCTTGGTAAATTCTGCTTTTGAGAGACTCTGATGCATTTCTCACCTTGTCAATTAATTCTTCAGCTCCAGAAGTTCTGCTTGATGTTCGTTTCTTATTTTTATATCTATGTTAAATTTCTCTGATAGGCTTCTGAATTTCTTTTTTCCATTTTCTTGAAGTTCATTGAACTTCTTTGGAAAAGCTATTTTGGAATTCCTTGTCTGAAAGATCACTCTGTGGTTGGTCACTGATACCTTATTAATTTGTTTGGCGAGGTCATGTCTTCCTGGATTTTCTTGATACTTGTGCATATTCATTGATGTCTGGGCATTGAAGAGGTAGGTATTTACTTAATCTTTCAGTCTGAGCTTGTTTGAACCCATGAGAAGGCTTTCCAGATAGTCAAAGGGAACTGAGTGGTATGATCTAAGTCTTTGGTCACTGCAGCCATATCAGCATTGAGGGTTACCAAAGCCCAGTAATGCTGTGACTCTTGAATACTCCTGGTGGTACTGTCTTGGTGGACTTGAGTAAGATACAAGAGAATTCTCTAGATTACCTGGAAAAGTTTCTCACTCTCTTCTCTCACTCTCTGTGCTTGGCTGCTGGAGTTGGGGGAGGAGTCATGTGGGCACTATCTCATGGCTATTGCAGTTAGACCTATGTCAGGTTACACCTGAAGCGAGCCCAGTCTCACCCAAAGCCCATGCTGACTGTTGCCTGGCTACCTCTGATGTTTATTCAAAGAACAAGGACTCTTCAGTTAGCAGGCAGTGAATCCTGCTAGGACTGAGTTCTTCCTTTCAGGGCAATGGGTTCCCTTCTGGCCCAGAGTGGGTCTAGAAATGCCATTCAGGAACTAAGTCCTGGGCTTAGGGGTCTCAGGAGTTTGCTTGGTACTTTATTTTACTGTGGCAGAGCTGTTACCCAAGTTGCAAAACAAAGTCCTCTGAACTGTTCTCTTTCCTTTCTCCAAGTGAAGAAAACTCTCCACGCATTGCACTACCTGGAGTTATGGGAGGGGTGACACAGGCTTAGCCACTGTTGATGTCTCACTGGGTCACATGCACCCCAAGTCTACTCATTCCATGCCAGCACAGCCACAGTAATTGCCCAAGGACTACACTCTTTGTGGCCTGACTGCCTTATTAATTTATTCTAGGACCCAGGCCAATTTTTCCTTAGCCAGTTGTGGGGCTTGATGGAACTTGGATTTTGGGGTAGAGGATATCCCTCTTGCCCAGCTGGTCTAAATGTTCTTTCTTTGGGCACTGCCAGTATTCTGCCCTGTTCTGTGTTTCCCTGTGGCAGGGTGGTCCTGAGTTCCAATGCAATGTCCCACAATCACTTTTCTCTCCTCTCCTGGGCATACAGATTCTCTCTCCATTTGGTGTGCTGACATGGAATTTCCAGGGAATGGAGGAAGGGTGACATAGGCGATGCAAGACTCTTTTCTTCCCTCCTCAGTGCTTCTTTCTTTGATATGATGCTAAAACCAGGTACTGTGGTTACATGGCTTTTGGTTCTTCTCACGGTGCTCCTTTGCATGAATAGTTGTTGAATTTGGTGTTCATACAGAGGGTAGATTGCTAGAGGTTTCTATGTAGTCATCTTGCTCTACCGAAAGATAGAAAATCAATGTTATTTTTGCGTTTGTTAGAAGCCATAAAAGTTTATTTAGAGAAATTTCAAATGTGTGAACATGGTTCTAGAGAAAAAACTCAATTACATGTTGTAAGAAATGTAAAAGCAAGCCAGGTTTCCTGGCGAGGTTATTTATTTATGACCTGGTGACCTGGGACTATAGCATATAATAGCTTTAGTTCAGAAGGGAATCCCTGTGAGTAAGAATAACTGGAAGTGGGAGCTCTGGTCAGCATGAATAGATACAAAAAAGTATAACTCCCCATGCCTCAAGAATAACTCTCTCCACATCTTTGCAATTGTGAATTGTATATTCACACCTAATTGGTGTGGTGCGCACAGTCTGGGGGATGGACACGCTTGAAGCTCTGACTCGCGTGGGGCAAAGGTAATATATGTAACCTAAATATTTTTACCCTGTAATATGCTGAAATAAAAATAAATAAATGGTTAAGGAAAAAAAAAACCTTTTTGTGTGATAGAAATGTTTTATTTCTTGTTTGGGTTGATGACTACACAGCTGTGTGTATTTGTCAAAACTCATTAAACTACAAACTTAAGATAAAAAAAAATATAACTCTCTCATGCATCCCACCAATTAAAGATCCACTTGGAATAACAGGTTCGTCTAAAAAAACGCTATAAAAGTTAAGCCTCCTACTACTGATACTTTAGTGTGAATTGGTTTAATCAGGCATTTTGATTGCTTTTTTCCTAACATCTAGCTTAGAAGACAAAACAGTTAATGGTCTTATTTGGAGGAAATTGGAGAAAGAAAAGGAAAGGGCAATTTTAGAGCAAGAAATATTTTGGAAAAGGTACAGGTACTGACCAGAGGGCAGTGCGATGGTTAGGAAAACAGGAAACAGTCTCCTACTTCTTAGAAGCTGGGAAACAGATGTAGAAAGAGGGGCAGAAGTGGTCAAGGCTGCATAAAAAGAAGGATGAAGTAGTCAAACCAGATGTTCACTATGCAAAACAATGATGGCAGGAACCCTGCCTGGCCACCACCAAATAATGCATAAGTCATAGTTTTGTAATTGTTCGCCTCGAAGAGCGGCCTGGTTTCTTTCTCTTGAAGAATGGTCTCTGTCTTAACTATCGATATCATAGACTAGAGTATATCTATGTTAGTGCTCAACAGACCCTTATTCAATTAAACATGTGAGGCTTCTGGCCCCTTTATCATACCTGCTGATACTTGTCCAGAACCTTACCACCTGGAACTTGATTTCTCAACAATATATACAAAATACTTGGCCAAAACTAACTTCCCCTAAACTTTAAAAATGAAATTAACAAATTCCAGAATAGCCAACTGAGTATTTCTGGTATATGAATGAACCATCACTATTAAATGGCTCATTTATCTAACTGGCATTCAATATCGTGTGGGTATTTCAAGAACTTTAGGACAGACGATAGCTCTTTCTCTAAACCCTAAAAATCCTATAAGACAGAGGCAGCAGGCCAGAAAGCTTTTATTCTTGTCAAAATCAGTCTTGATGTTGGTATATCCGAATGGCTGCATGTCAAGGTTACATTCTTGTCCACTTAGGGAGATGTGTTTGATCCACTTGGCCACCATTCTAGAACTAGGAGCCTTTGTAGTGGGAAACCAGGAGCTGAAGAATAGTAAAGGTCAGTGCTCAAAAGTAGGTAGGAAGAAAGAAGCCAAGACATGGCTGGTAGGAGGTCATCACAGACAGGGAACCTGAGCATGCCGAGGGCATGTGGCGAGACAGAGAAAAGGAGAAAGTCATCCAGCACAGCAGGATACATTTTTTGGGGGTAGTAGATTTCCTAGTTATTTATTATCTGCTCCTAGATGTTTCCATAACAAACTTTCAGGATAACTTCTTAGAAAAAATACTTTTGTTGTGTGTGTGGGGGAGAGAATAAAAGTTTAAATCAGCTGGTAAATTCATTTATGGATCAGTCCAATCCACTTTAATCAGATCTGCCCCTTCTCTCCTTGGAGCAGCCACCATCATGCCTAGTTTTCTGCTCCACTGCCTCACCCCAAGCCTGCAAAGACATCCCCCACTCTACTCCAGGGCAATTGCTCTAAAATGCAAATAGTATTGTACTGTTTCACAGCTCTTCTTAAAAGCTTTCAGTGATTTTCTATTTTCTGCAGAATAAATCTCAAACTTTATAGCATTAAGAACCTTCATATTCTGTTCCTTCAGCTTTATCTCTTATGACATACCTTTATTAATTTTAGCTTCACACAGAGTTTTTCCGATTTATATCTCCAGTTCTTTATACATGCCTGATATACTGCTACTCCACCTTGTAGAAATCAAGTGTTTTCTCATCTTTGGAAGGCCCCTCAGCATAACCCCACCTTCTAACTCCAAGAAGTCGAAGTGAGTATATTCACTGATGTTGCTACTGTATCTAGTATACATGTCTTTTTAGCTACATTTAGAAAAATAACCTATTGCAGTTGTTTATGTACTTATCTTCCCTACTAGATTTTGACCTTCATTAAGTTTGACACCTAATTTGTTTATTTTTGTAGATGTAAAACGTGGCACATACTAAATGCTTAATAATTCCTTATATGATAGTATGAATCAATGAATGAAGTTTTCACTGTTAAATCCTAGGAGTTAATGAATAGCTCAATAAGTAAAACCAAGGGGTGTTTGCTAGGAATCAGCTCTCTGCTTAGCACGAGGCTAGGTCTCAGTGGGAGTTAAGAAGTGAAGGAAATGCTGGCTAAAAAGAAAAGTTTGAACCAATGCAGACAAGGATTTATTTTTTGGGGGTGGTGCTGAAATAAATTTAGAAAGACAAGCTGGAGGAATGGTAGTTCTTACTAAATGGGGGAGATATTCAAGGCCTTATGAAAAAGCACTGTTAGCTTAAGTAATATGAATGGGAAGTTAACCTTATTGGAGGTGGTCATGCGCTGGTTTTTGGTTAGGAATGAAATGTACTGAAATAAGATTAGATTAACATGAATTGGTCAGCAGGAAAATGAATGCTATGGTCAATAAGGCACTGGAAGCTGCAGGTATGGTGAGGAGCAAAGGGCTCTGTGGCTCGGACATTCTGTCAACAATACTGAGAGGGAGAGAGAGACGGGGGTGGGATCTAGGCAAGTTCATTCAGAGAACCAAGACTGAGATCACATTTTTTACTACACCAGGACTCCACTTCCCTCAATGTGGGGAAACATTCCCACTCCATGCAGCAATGCCTTAGTGACAATGAGCAATAAAGGTTCATGAATTTTCTATTTATTGGTGCTATAGCAGCTGCTGCAGTTAGAGGTTCACAGCTTGGTACCTCAGCTGTACACAAGTTTCTGACCCAGTGTGTAGCTCTTTTGAAAACAATGTTTTATAATGAAAATTCTCAAATATACAAAATAGATTTTACCCATGATCCAGCTTTAACAAATATAAACACTTTTGTGATCTTTTTTCTGACATTATTTAAAGCAAATTCTAAACTCATTTTATTTTGTACATCAATATATCAGTATGCATCTTTAACTGATAAGGATATTAAAAAATGATACAGCCACCAAGACATCATCACATCCAGGGTTGCTCTCTTAATATGCTCGAGGACTTTCCTCCCCCTCCCCCATCCCTCTGTCAGGCCATATACACTGTTATCAGTTATTCCTAAGCCATTGTCTTTTTAGGAGAAGAACCAGCCACTACACCCATTTTCCTTGTGTTTGCAGAACCTTTTCTTTGCAAAGTACCATCTATGAAGGATCAAGTTTTCTGGCTATACCTGATATCTTAATTAGCAGAAAGATATATTCAACCTACAAACTAATCTAGCGCTATTTTAAGCTGTATCTCTCCCTGCCATGTCAAAGGCTTCATTTTAAAAGAAATATATTAGCTTGAGACTTTTTAGAGACTTTTAAACCATGTAAATATGCCACGTGTTTATGGATATGGAATCGTCTGTTCTGTCTGTCAGCTTTGCGGGTATAAAGGAAGTTCATTCTCCTAGAGGCTTTTTGACGTAAAGTGAGAGGCTAGTGATCATGGTAACCAGCTACCTTGGTTCCTTTCTTTGACCCTCTTTGCTGCCAGAGAGGGTTAAATCCACCTTTATAGAGTGGGATAAATCAATAGAGTGGATACAGAGAATTCTGGCTCTGAAGTACTTATGATCTACTTGGCAAGGTAAAGCACATATGTAAAGATTTAATCTCCATAAGGCATTGCGTTAAGTATCTCAAATTAAGGGTATTCATGATGCAGCAGATAAAAAGGGTGGAAGGCATTTCTAACTGGAAATAGTATTAGGTTTTTTTGGAGGAAGTGAGATTTTACCTGGACTTTGCTGGTCATGACTCGCAGGTAGTCAGGAAGTAGTAAAGCGTTTGGGAGTTTGATGGGTGATGGGAAGGAAGATGGGACAAGAGAAAGCACAAGGCAGGTGCAAGGCAGCCTGTGTAACCCAGTGTAGCAGTCATTTGTGGTGACCTGTATCATGCATCACCTGCTTCCCTCCTGCTTTAAGGTCAAGTGTGCTATATAGTTCCATGCACATTGACAGTGCCCCATCTCAAATGTCTACTACGATGTTGCTTTGCTTTTGTCCTCATAGCTTTCTTCAAGAACTAGAAAGCTGCTCAACACAACAGAGATAGTCCGTAAGTGTGGTGGAGTTAATGTCTGTGATGGCAGCCTTCAACTGATGGAGGTAGAAGACAGTGGAAAATGTCCCAGAGTTGTCACAGGGACAATTCTGAGATGCATTGTATGTGGCTTCTTGGAGACCACCAACAAGACTGAGCCTCACTGCCTACAGTGGTCACCAGCTCCACCACATATCTTGGCATTGGTTTACCTCCTTCTTTACTCCATTTCTGTGGTCCATGCACCTTCTGGATGAGAAATGCCTTCAAAATAAACTCCCCTCATTCAATCCCCTTTGGGGGAAGCCAAACTAAGAATACCAGATTGGTAGAAATGAGGAAATATTCCAGGGAAATAGGGACAAATCCAGAATGACAGGTTGATGAAGACATACTTTCTTACTGATTAAAAAAATTATTTCTACCCCCATTTGCTTCTGCTTGCTTTTTCCTTGCTGTTAATTAGAAAAGTAAAAATGAAAAGAATACTTTTAGATTATAATTTACATGGAACTAGGCATGGCCTATAGTTTATAATCCTTGTAGATTCTGAATTTAAGGATTCTGTACCATTGTCTCTTTTTTTTTAAATTTCAGCATATTATGGGGGTACAGATTTTAAGGTTTCAATAAATGCCCTTTCCCCCCCTCCCCCCACAAGTCTGAGTTTCCAGCATGACCATCCCCCAGATGGTGCACAGCTCACTCATTATGTATGTATATACCCACCCCCCTCCCCCCTCCCCCCTGCCCAATACCCTATTACTGTAGTACCTATGTGTCCACTTAGGTGCTGCTCAGTTAATACCAGTTTGCTGGTGAATATATGTGGTGCTTGTTTTTCCATTCTTGGGATACTTCACTTAGTAGTATGGGTTCCAGCTCTAACCAGGAAAATATAAGATGT
>VSMD01084491.1:0-48505 GCA_008750895.1 Mirza zaza
CCCCTTGCACCATCCATGTCCACATAGACTACAGACTTCTTTGTGCTTTGATTGTTAGGTTCTCAGATGTTAACTTGCCTTTCACATGCCCATTTCTAAGCCTTAGTGCTTCACATTTTCACTACTGGAAGAGTATGTTCTATGTGACCCCTCATGTGAGGGAGGGAGGGAGCACAAAGAAGCTTGTGCATGGATTCCTCAAGAGTCTGTGTCTTTTCCCCTTATGATCCAGCTGTTTCCTTACTACATTGCTGTAATAAATCTTAGCCATGACTACAACTATATACTGAGTGCCATGAGTCCTTGTAGAACTTGTCTTAGGCCTTCCATGTACATGGAGACCACAGACTTTGTTATCTGTGCTTTGATTGCTACGTTTTCAGATGTTAACTTGCCTCTCACATACCTATTTCTAAGCTTTGGAGTCCCAAAGAATGCCATTCCCAGATCTTGCTCTCTGAATGTCCTTCCTGCAGCTCCACAACCCCTCCTGTATATACTGATCCTAGTGCTGCCAGGATTATAATTTTGTGCTTTGAGAATGGAGATAGTTTCCTATAATGAGCATAATGTTGCTATGCGGTAGTACAAAGCCTTTTGTCTCAGTTATACGACCCCCCCCACCAACCCTGCAGAACTGTGCTGTCGAAAAGAACTTTCTATGATGATAGAAGTGTTCTATATATGGTAGAACTTTATGATATGCATTCTAGCCTCTAGCCACCTGTGACTATTGAGCACTTGGGTTGTGGCTATTGTGACTAAGAACTGAGTTTTTAACTTCATTTAATTTTAATACAAATAACTACAGTGGCTAGTGGCTGCCATATTGAAGAGCACAGCATAAAACTTAGTGGACTGAATGATCTAGTGAACTGGTTGTGCAGGGCCAAGGCATAAAGGGTATACTAAGTGTACAGACTCCACATTTTCCTCTCTTCTTTCTAACTCACAGCAGGTTCTCACAGCAACCTCAAACTCCTGGGCTCAAGCAATCCTGCCTCAGCCTCCCAGGTAGCTCGACTATAGGCATGTGCCACTGTGCCCAGCTAATTTTTTCTATTTTCAGTTGTTTGGCTAATTTCTTTCTATTTATAGTAGAGACAGGGTCTCGCTCTTGCTCAGGCTGGTCTCAAACTCCTGAGCTCAAGCAGTCCTCCCCTGTTGGCCTCCCAGAGTGCAAGGATTACAGGCATGAGTCACCATGCCTGGACTAGTCATTTTCTCTTAAATGCTTTATTTTCCTGTGATAGTGCTTGGTTATGTATTTATCTAAGCACAGTCAAGTAGAATAAGAGGGTAGCATTCTATATACTTGGTCAAGTAGAATGAGAGGGTAGCGTTCTATATACTTGGCGTTCTATATACTGTAACTAAGAGTTTTTAGTTAAATTGGTTTTATCAGCCTTCATTCATTTATCTGTTCGTTTGTTCAGCATTTTGTTTAGAAGTACTAGGTTCTGAACTACTGGGTTACTCTTGAAAGATGTAAAAGGCCCATCTAGGGAAGGGTACATTTATCTACACCAGGCAAAAGAATAAAGAGAAGCAGCTGCTATTCTAACATGGCTTTTTGACATTAAGGGCCTACCTAGCACGATTACTTTTCTAAATACTTCAACCTGCTTAACTCTCAGCTGAGAAATATAAAAAGTACACACTTCTTTAGTCCTCATAGGTGTGATTAGCAAAACACATGGAAGGCAGGGTTGATCCCCTCATCTTCCAACTTCCCCCATGGACTTATGCCTTCTTCAGAAGCATTATGACCTGAATGTTGGAGATGACAAAGATGAACTAACTTAGCACTGTTCTGCCCTGTCAGCAGGGTCTTGCTCTCATTTATTCATCCATGTGCTTTTTATTATTAGAATTAGAAGTCTGGTCCTAGGATTTTATGGGGGTTCTCTGTTCTACTAGACTCAGAACCTTGAGGACAGGAATTATTTCATTTCTATACTCAGTATCTGCTCAGTTTCTGAAAAATTATAGAAGTTAATGAATGTTTGTTGAAAGAATAAAAGGCAGGGAGGAAGGCAGGCTCGAAAGAACCCTTGAGTTGTGCCTTGAAGTCCCAAAGTGTCTCAGGGGTGAGTGATGGTTAGGGTAGAAGCAAGTAAGGAAGATTCTTGCATCTCCCTTCCCCCACCAGGCCACCACCTCTGATTCAACCAAAGTAACTGTGCTTTTTAATTTTCTGCGTGCTGATGAACAAAGTAAGATTTTGTTGGAAGAAGAGAAAAGATATACTAAAATAAATTTGGAAACCATAGCACTGTACCCTAGTTTGCCTTTATGAAACCCCTTTGTGCATTTCTGCTCTCTGTGCTTTAAAATGAAGTGGGAAAACTTGAAGAATTTGAGAAATAAAGCCAAGTGATCTAAATTGGAAAATGAATCTGTAAGGTAATATTAAAGATTTCTTAATCTGTTAGATTGTACAGTATAGTATAGCCTTGGGGCTACTTGCTTGTTTTCAAGCATCTGGCAGGTTACCATGAGAGAGTTGCTAAGTGGTTGGTATCCATATCCTTGGAGGACCAAATGAGGAACATGAAGATTAAGTTGAAACAGCTGCCAGGCACAGCGACTCACATTTGTAATCCCTGTACTTTGGGAGACCAAGATGGGAGGATCATTTCTTTTTTTTTTTTTTTTTTTTGAGACAGAGTCTCACTTTATTGCCCAGGCTAGAGTGAGTGCCATGGCGTCAGCCTAGCTCACAGCAACCTCAAACTCCTGGGCTCAAGCAATCCTGCTGCCTCAGCCTCCCAAGTAGCTGGGACTACAGGCATGTGCCACCATGCCCAGCTAATTTTTTCTATATATATTTTAGTTGGCCAATTAATTTCTTTCTATTTATAGTAGAGATGGGGTCTCGCTCTTGCTCAGGCTGGTCTCGAACTCCTGAGCTCAAACGATCCGCCCACCTCGGCCTCCCAGAGAGCTAGGATTACAAGCTTGAGCCACCACGCCCGGCCGGGAGGATCATTTGAGGCCAGGAGTTTGAGACCAGCCTGGGCAACATGCCAGACCCCATCTATACAAAAAATAAAAAACAAAACAAAACAAACGAAAAAAACCAACATTAGCCAGGTGTGGTGGCACATGCCTATAGCCCTAGCTACACAGGAGGCTGAAGCATGAGGATTGCTTGAGGCCAAGAGTTTGAGGTTTCAGTGAGCTACGATGGCACCACTGCATTCTAGCCTGGGCAACAGAGCAGGACCCTTTTTCTTTCTCCTGAAGAAAAAAAGAAAAAGAAAGAAACAGCTAAGAGAAGTCCTCTGAATTTATTTGAGGTGACTGCTTCCATTTCCAAAACAAAGTATTTAGATAATACCCTAAGACTAATTACCCTAAGAGACTCTGTTGCTTCCTCAGTGCCTGGCATAGGCTAGCACTTCATTGGCAGTCACCAAACATTTGCTGAAGGGATACATGAATTGCTATAATCAGTGAAAAGTGTGTGAAATGTAGTGCCAACCAGAAATTATAAGTCTCATAAAAGCAAGTGATCTTAAAATTAAGATACCTTTAGTCTTGTCGCAGATTCAGTTTATGGAATTCATTTGTAAGAACTTGCTCAATAATATGAAATTAATGTAATTTAACATTATATAATGTATGTCTATAGTTCCTCATCATAAATACAACTGAAGTTAGAGTACTTCTCTTATAACTTTGCTTATAACTCCTATAACTCTTACTGAAGAGTTATAAGAGTTAACTGTCTCTTTTTCTCTTTAAAGAGATCAGATAGTAAATTAGAAAGACGGTTTCTCACCCATATTATTCAAGAGAAATAATAACCTGTTGCTCTCCTGTAGAGATGTGGGTGTTTATAAAATCTCATGAGTAAATTTGACTCTTGGCCACAGTTCCTGTTACATCATTGAGAAATATGAGTACGTCCTGTAGCTCTTGTTGCCAAATAGATTCTATCAGCATTTATCAAACTGTGTTCCTATCCACTCCATTGCCTTACACAAAAGTGGGTTGTGGATCAAATGTCACCTGTCACATTGGTACTTAAAACACACACCAAAATTTTAAGCCTCTGAGAAGTCTTAGAAGGTAGAAATTTGTGTTTAATGCAGTGTTTCCCAACAATATTTAACCACTTCTTTTGCAGAACAGCCATTGCCAAATCATGGGAACATTGGATAGATAATTGTCTTCAAATAGTTTGAATATTAATAGAAATAAGCATTTATTTATCATACCCATTGGAGAATCTAGAAAAGTAGGAAATAATTAGACATATGCCTAAATCCCTCTAAAATGAAAAATAGTTCTTTTGAGCTTCACAAATTTTCAGAAAGGTCAAGTGAAACCAGAGCATGAAAGGCTCTAGGAAATGTGAGGCTCAGGTGGGCACTGTGAGAACTAGCCTTAAGGGCCTCCTTTCATTGTTGAGGAGAGAGATGTTTCTGGGTTCTGATAGGGCTAACAACCCTGTACACCTAGGAATTTGCTTCATCGACTCCTTTATCTTTGGACTAAAGCTTGGCGTAGTCTCTCCAAATAGTAACCCTCTCTGTGGACAGCTCCAAATGGCACCAGCAAGGGGGTGTTCATGAGAGATTCATAGAGAGTGGTAGTGTGATGGTGAGAGCAATTGTATGTCTTCCTTCCAAAGAAGAGCACAGAAGAATGATAGATTCTCTTCAAAAGGCATACACTTCCTGAAATTACTTTTATACTTATATAATCACGAAGATTTATTATTAGATTAACAGCTAATTAGATGATTGTTATGTGCATGGTATACAGATCAGTTAGGATAGATAGATCAACTGCTGTAACAAATAGAAAAATATGTAATGGCTTAAACACAATAAAAGTGTATTTCTTGCTTGCATAACAGCACTGAGTTAAATTTTCAGTTAGTAAGGTATCTTCCATTCACATAATCATTTAGGGACAGAGACTAATAGATAATCTGCCATCATCAATACATGGCTCCAAGGTTGTTCTGGGGGCCATCTCCACTCCAGGTGTCTGGAAGAGGAAAGAATGTGAAGGTATATATAAGGTTTTTAGAGCTAGACCTAGAAGTTGTGCACATTACATCCATTCACAGTTTAGTGTCTACAGTTCAGCCACATGGCCACACTCACTGAAAAAGGGGCTAAGAAGTATAATCTAGTTGTGTGCCCGGGACAAAACAAAAACATGGATTTTAGTGAGCAGCTGGGAGACTGTGTCTGTTACAACATACTTGATACATCTTGGTCGTTGGTCACCAAGTTAGAAGGTTGATTTGTGCTATTTTATTTGTTCCCTATTGGCTCATGGATGTTTCTGCATAGTATGCTGCTGATACTACCAGTCTATTTTATGGTGACCTTCATCAGCAAGCTTCCACATACCTCACAGAATTTCTTCAGGAAATTTCCACTTTTGTTCATTCAACATTTATTGAGCATCTCTATAGGTCAAGCTCTTGGATGAACTAGAGATACAGCAGTGAGCAAATGCCCTTGCCCTTAGAGAGCTTATTCTCTTCTATAAGAGAGAAATAGTAAGTAAAAAAAACACTTGCCACTTGCTTTAACGAAGAGAATAAGTAATGAGGAGGGGAAAAAGAGTACTGCTCTTGCTAACCTCATCAGAATTGGCTTCTTTGGGAAACTGGCATTTGGGCTAAGACATGAAGAATTGCAATGAGCCAACCAGTTAGGCTGAAAGAACAGTGTTCCAGTCAGAGAAAACAGCATTCACAAAGGTCCTAAGGCAAGAATGAGCCTGGCTTGTTCAAGAAACTTGTATCTACGAGACCAGTGTGCGTGTGTGGAGAGTAGTAAGCAAGAAAGCCTGTGTAAGATGAGATGGGGCTATAAAGTTAAGCTGAGTGGAGTGTTCCACACAGAGCCTTGCAGATCACGGAGAGAAGTTTACATGTTATATCTGACAGTGAGAGTAAGCCATGAAGAGGTTTGTTGTTTTCTTTAACAGCTTTATAAAACATATTAATAATTCACAACCCATAGAATTCACCCATTGAAAGAACACATAGAATTCACTGGCTTTTAGTGTGTTAGAGGTGTGTAACCATTACCACAGTCCATCTTAGAACAGTCTGATCACCCCAAAAAGAAATTCCATACCATTGAATAGTCACCTCATTTTCTCCAAACCCCTAGCCCTAAGCAACCACTAACCAACTTTCTGTCTCTATAGATTTGCCTATTCTACGCATTTTATGAAAATTGAATCATATGATATAGGGTCTTTTTGTGACTGGCTTCTGTTACACTTAGCCTAATGTTTTCAGGGTTTATCTATGTTTTAGCATGTATCAGAACTTCATTCCTTTTATGGCTGAATAATATTTCATATATGGATATATCCACTACATTTTACTTACCCATCTATATATCAATGGATATTTTGGTTGTTTTCACCTTCTAGCTATTAATAATGCTGCTATGAACCGACATGTACAAGTTTTTCTGTGACCACGTGTTTTCATTTTTCTTGGATATATACCTAGTAGTAGAATTGCTAGGTCACATAGTAACTATGTATAATATTTCCAGGAACTTTCAGATTGTTTTCCAAAGTAGCTATATCATTTTACTTTCCCATCAGCAGTGTGTGATGTTTCCAGTTTCTCCACCTTCTTGTCAACACTTGTGATTATTTGTCTTTTTGAATAAAGTCATTCTAGTGGGTGTGAAGTGGTACTATCATTGTGGTTTTGATTTGCAGTGTCCTGGTGTCTAATGATGTTGAACAGCTTTTCATGTGCTTATTGGCCATTTGTGTATTTTCTTTGGAGAAAGATCTCTTCAAGTCCTTTGCCCATTTTTGAATTGAGTTGTCTTTTTATTATTGAATTTGAAGAGTTCTTTCTATATTCTAGGTGCAAGTTCCTTATCAGATACATGATTTGTAAATATTTTCTCCCATTTTGTAGCTTATCTGTCACTTTATTGATGGTGTCTGCCAGCATGAAAGTTCTAAATTTTATGAAGTCCTACTCACTTATGTTTTTCTTTTGTTGCTTGTACTTGTGGTGTCCTAAGAAACCATTGCATAATCCAAGGTCATGAATATTTATGCCAATGTTTTCTTACAAGAGTTTTATAATTTTGCTGGGTATGGTGGTTCATGCCTGTAATCTCAGCTACTCAGGAGGCTGAGGCAGGAGGATTGCTTGAGGCCAGGAGTTTTGAAACCAGCCTGGGCAACATAGTGAGAACCTGTCTTTAAAAAATGAAAAAAAAAAAAATAGCTGGGCATAGTGGCATTTGCCTGTAGTCCCAGCTACTAAGAAAAATAAGAAGGATGGTGGGGTGCTGCCTTAGTTCAGGGAAGAGAGTATCTGAAAGAGGAGGGAGGGGTAAATAAGGTCCAAGGCCATTGAGAGGCACATGAGACAAGGACAAAATTCTGCCCCACTTAATGTTAGAACAGAGATTACTTTGATTCTGGCAAGAATTTTTTTAGTGGAATGCTAGAGAAAGATGCCAGTATAAGGGGTAAGAAGTGAGGGAAGCACAAACAATGAAGTCTTTAAAGAATAGTAGTATAAAGAGGTAGAAGTGATGATTTTTAGTTAAATAGGCATGTGGAGCTGAGGAAGGTCTTTGTTAAAGATGGGATAACCCATACGTATACAGACAGTTGATTTTCAATAAAGGTATCAAGGTAATTCAATGAGGGAAGCACAGTAGTTTCAACAAATGGTGTCGAACAATTCATATGGAAAAAAACTGAACCTTGACCTTTAAACAGACCTAAATATAAGAACTAAAACTATAAAACAAGAAGAAAACTCAGGAAAAACTGAAAACAAGCACCTTGCATATCTTGTTCACAGTTGTGTTTCCATATTTAGCACATTGTAGAAAACTCATTGTGGCCTGAGATTATTAAGCAAATATCATAAATCACAACAAAATGATAAATTAGATTTTATCAAAATTAAAACTGTTTTCTCTTTGAAAGACACTGATAAGAAAATGAAAGGATCAGCTACCATGTGGGAGAAAATATTTATAGAACATTTATCTAAGAAAGGGCTGTCCTGAGAATGTATTAAAAAACTCAACTCGAGAGGAATAAGCAATTTAAAAATGGACAGAAGATTCGAATAGACTTTTCAAACAAGGTACAGAGATGGCAAATAAGTACAAAGAAAGCATCATTAGTCATTAGAGAAATGCAAATTAAAAACTGTGAGATACCAATACATACCTACTAGAATAGCTAAAATTAAGGACTGAATATATACCAAAGATAAGTGATAATGAAGAACAACCAGAACTCTCATAAACTACTGGTGAGAATGCAAAATGGTATAGCCACTTTGGAAAACAGCTTGACAGTTTCTTACTAAATGATCGAGTAATTCTACTCTTGGACATTTACTTAGGAGACATTTACTTAGGAGAAATCAAAATACATTTCCACACAAAGACCTGCATGTGAATGTTTATAGCAATTTTATTCATACTAGCAAAAAAATTTAAAGAACCTAAATGTCTATCAAAAGATAACTGAATCATCTATATAACAGAATACCATTTCACAATTTAAAAAAAGAAACTAGGGAGATGTATAATAATGT
This sequence comes from Mirza zaza, assembly GCA_008750895.1. Taxonomy (NCBI): domain Eukaryota; kingdom Metazoa; phylum Chordata; class Mammalia; order Primates; family Cheirogaleidae; genus Mirza; species Mirza zaza. The sequence goes on from VSMD01084491.1 coordinate 8,582, forward strand.
GGATGAATCTCAAAAGCATACTGAGTGAAAAAGGTCAATTGTGAAATACCATATACTGAATGTTTCCATTTATACTACATTCTGGAAAAGGCAAAACTATAGGGACAGAAATCAGGTAAGGAGTTGCCAGGCTGTGCAAGGAGGGTAGGGACTGACTGAAGGTGCATGAGGAAACTTTTGGGAGTGATGATGTTCTATTTCTTGATTGTAGTGGTGGTTTCACAACTATGCATTTGTCAAAACTCACTGAACTATGCATCAAAAGGGTGAATTTGACCATATATTTAATATAAACTACATTCAACAAACCTAACTTCAAAAAAAGATGGGATACACTTAAGAACATGTACATCTACTAGGACACTGCTTGTAGAAAGAGAATATTGAAAACATAGGAAATAACTGGTAAATGAAAATCCCTGAGAAGGTGAAAATTGATAGAATCTAGTAGAATGACAGAGGAAACAATATACCTAGATAAAAATAAGTTTGTAATTTCAGTAATAGAAAGTTGAGGATTATCAGAGAAATAGAAAATAAGATCAGCAAAGTTTAAAAAAAAGACAGCCAAAAACATCAGAAAAAATTCTCGAGACCATTTGAGAGACAATGAAATGAAATAAAATAGAAAAGATAGTTGTGACATAGACAAGTGGAAAAGTGGCAAAAAAGGGACAGTCAAGTCAGTTCTCTCTCCAAAGTATATCTTCAATTTTTTTTTTTTTCATTTCAATGTCTTGATTTTATTTTAAAAGGAATAAACATACCATTTTAAACAGAAGGAAATAGAGGATTATCTGGCTTCTTAGAATGTTCAGGTAACTGAGATATATTTAATCCATAGCTCCAGAGTTCAGCCAAAAATGCATGTTAAGTATTGATACAAGAAAAAGGCTTTTTTATGCCTTTCAAGAAATTCAAGTTTTAAAACATCATCAAAAAAACAGACAACCATATCCTCTACCATTGATATTTCTCAAATGACTCATTCCTCTAACAATGATTTACTATTAAAATGGCCCTGATAAAGAAGATCTTGGTGATATAAAATATTAAAAGTTTTATTTTTTAACACAGCACCACCATCAATTAGGCAAATTGTTGCTCTTCAATTTTTATAAACGTCTCCATCTCCTTCACTTCCATTAATCCAGGCCAACTCTGGATTCTAGCTTGGATTATTACAACAGCTTCCCCAGCTGATGTCTTTACTTCCCTTTTGCCTCTTTTAAACCCATTCTTTGGAGAGACAGATCCTTTAAAAATATGAATCAGATCATATCTTTTCCCATCTTAAAACCTTTTCATGTGATTTGGTCAATGATTTTTTACAAGGGTGTCAAGGCAATTCAATGGAGGAAAAATAGTATTTCAACAAATGGTACTGGATATCCACATGAAAAAGAACAAAGCTGGACCTTTATTTTATACCATATATAAAAATTAACTAAAAATGAAGCAATCATAGACCTAAATGTAAGAGTTAAAACCAACTTTTTTTTTTTTTTTTGGTAGAGACAGAGTCTTGCTCTGTTGCCCAGGCTGCAGTGCAATATCACAATCATAGCTCATTACAACCTTGAATTCTTGGTTCAAGCAAAATTTTTCTTTTGTTTTTCTGTTTGCCCCATATGTCTATTTTGCTAGTTCTTCTTTTGCCTATTTCTTAAATACCACTCTCCCTCAGGATTCTGACCGAAGCCCTTTTTTTCTTCTCATTCTGTGCATATTCCCTGCTTATTTCCATCTACTTCTCTGTCTGAAGAATCTCAAATTTATATCTGGCTCAAATCTTTTGAAACTCATGTCTGCATTTCTAACTGCCTACCAGGACTATAGCTCTATGAAGAAAAAGTACTTTGTATATATTCATATATATCTTGTTCATATTTGTGTTCACATGCTTAGTACATAGAACTTAATAACTATTCATGGGCTAAATGAACAAATGAATCCGTGAACAAACTAATCAAACTATGCAGTTGATGTTATATCACATCATAATTCCAGCATACTATTTTAACATCAGCCCTTTTACTGATACCACATATATTCACTGAGTACATGACTGGGGACACAAGAAATAACTTTCTTTTAGAATCACATACTTTGTCTTCACCATGGCCGAGTTTTCCTGTTACAGTTGATAGTGAACCTTAGGATGAAGAGATGGCAATGAGATTCTGGGCAGGGGTAGGAAAGAGATGAGAGAGTAAGAAGACATTTCTCCAAATGTTGCAAACACTGTTGATAGGTTTTCTAGTTCAATAATTCCCTTCAGGAATTACCTATATCATTTGGGGAATTAAATATTTAGTGGCTCTATTAAATTCTGATATAGCTTTAGCTATAATTCCACCATTTCTCTTTGAATTTCCACCCAAGTTTTTTTTAGTGTATTATGTGGGTACAAGTGTTAAGGTTACATATATTGCCCTTCCCCCCCTCAAGTAAGAGCTTTAAGCGTGTCCATCTCCCAAATGTTGCACCTCTTACTCATTGACCACCCAAGTTTTTAAAAGTTACTATCACATTTTTAAGCCCTAAAATGATTCTGGAGAGTTATATAAGAAGATTTAGATTGGTTAATTCTTTTAGATTCTTTTGGATTTAATATGATAATATTTTTATGAGGATCTGAGTGCTCATCAAAAAATGTATATACTTATTATGGATTTAGCATCATGTGAAGTGCTTTGGAGATATTTTGGGAGAAATATAAGATACACTCCTCATTACTGCCCTTGTGGAGCTCAGACCCTCAGAGAGATAAGACACACAGCCACAATGAGCAAGTGAATAGCAATACCTATGAGGCAGTTTGTAGTATCATTTGCATGTTGCTTGGCAGGAAAAATAGGGTATCCTCACTAAACATGTATATTTGGCTTTGTCACTGCAAGGTGTTCTTAAATTGTTTAGTATTTCTCTGTATATGCCCTTATTTGTTCTAGAGCACACATTTCTTCACATTTCTATCTCTTTCTTCCCTACATTTCAGTGAACGGTTTCTGGTGAGACTGAACAAGAATGGTGGGCCAAGGAACCCAGAGAAGATGGAACGAATGTGTGCCCTTTTTACAGTATGTGCAAGTTCTCTTTCCTTTCTCTGCTGTTGACTCTAACAAGGGGCCTGCTATGTAGATATTATCATCCTGGAAACAAGCATTTTATTCTCATTTCTGTGTACACTGGAGAGAATAGGACTTGATTTATGTTTCTACCAGGTTTTAATGAAATATTTATAGAAAGCTGAAATTAGCTTCAGTTTTAAACTGAATTTTTATTAAATATAATCAAGTACCTTTTACTGATGTAGATTTTTATAAGCTATTGCATATAATAGACACTTAAAATCTGACAAAAATCTTTCTTACTATTCATATCCAAGGCCACTGGGAATTTCTCTGATGTGTGAGTATAATTTCTTTTAAAGGCATCCACAGAATTTACAGCTTTGCAGTTTGTTAGTGAGTTCACATACAGAGAAACTAAACAGTCCTCTTCCAAATACCAAATGGAAGATCTTTTCCTGCTATGATCTGAACTTTAGTTTCTTCCTGAATAACAATACTGTTATTCATAGTCTCTGCAATCATAGACACATCAACTCAGAAAAGGCTTGGTAATGTTTAAAGGCTTATTAGAAAGTGCTAAACTTCACAGTACCACATTGTACTTGTGTATTCTTCAGGTTGATTCCTACTTACTAGTTCGTTTTTACCCAGTTAAAAAACTAAATTATCCAGCTTTATTTATTTGAGTTAATTTATTTGCTGAAGAAAGAAACAAAACTGTGTCACAATTTTAAACCGGTTTTGACTTTTGCGGATTCTTTGATCTGTTTCACTGATACTGAGATATATCAAAACCTATTGTGAAGCTCTGACTCAAGGGGGGAGGGGGGCAAGGGCAATATACATTACCTAAACATTTGTACTCCCATAATATACTGAAATAAAAAGTAAAATAAAATAAAAATAAAAAATAAATTAATTAACTGTGAATTAAATTTAAAAAACTAGACCTGTTGTGTGGGGGAACATATGATAATCTCACAGTATCACTGACCTGCCATATGGTGCGTATTTGACTGATGGGTGGTGGTCAGATATCTTAAACCTTACAGTGTGTCTCTTAAATGCAAATGGGATTTCTCTGGATATCTGATATGTGAGTTTCTTTGAAAGATGAAGTTGTATTTGTTCACTTCGCTTTTTAGTTCATTTACTACAAATTTATCTTTCAAAACATCAAATGATGTTATTGCAGAATCAAAAACCACTTTCACAGGGATAGCTTTTATTGGAAATGTTCCAGTAAAACAGAAAGATGTATAAATCTGGCTGAGCCAAAGCAATGTTTTATCCATCTTTGAGCTTAGCATTCAAGGCTTAGAGGATAATGCAAGAAGAAAGATCAGGAAAAGCTGATTCATGAAGATAGTCAAGGGAGTTGAATTGGGTTAGTCTGGAAAGATCAATGTTCTTTCTTTAACAAGAAAAGAACAAAGGATGGAATTCAAATTGTAGTTAATGGGATTTAGGTTAGACTATTGGGTGAGAGCTTCTGAAGTGAGTATGTGAATACCAAGGTGGTTTTATTGGAACTCCTTTCTAAAACAGAATTGAAAAGAGGTAAGAGACCCACCTGTCTAGAATGTCTCAGAAGCCTTAGGTTTTCTAGATCCTAATTCTGTGATCCTATCTGATAAAGCAGCAAGAAAATTTGTTGATGCCTTGTTCTTTGGTTTTGAGGGATCAGAGCTATGTATGTATATCCTTGAATCCTTGAATATGATGAGTACAGTCCTGGTCTCTTGAAAAATGGACTTCATTATAATAGCATTTGAATATAATTACAGCATATAAAATTTTTCATTTGGTATTTTAATCACCCATGTAGGCCTAGAGGCCAAAGATGTAGCTCCAACTTTATAAATCAAAGATGCACATAACACTCGGGATGTGCTCTTGTTCAGCCACAATGGGATGGCACAAGGCTGCTAAATATACTGTTTCCATAATTCCCTTTACAGTACAGACCTGGATTTTTTTTATTTAAAAAAAAGGTCCCAAACATGATTTGAGGAATTTTTAAAAAGCACATAAGATTTCTGAACAAGATTATCTTAGCCAGGATTGTTATGTTTTACTTTAAGCTATTATAAAATAACTTTGGTTGACCTGTTTTCTCATTATCCAAGACTTGAATTCCTCCTATAAGATAAAGGAGTTTTCCACATTTCCATATGTGCTACAAAGTCTCAGAGTAAATGCAAGAAAATGTAGCCACAACTATGGTTGATGGTGTTAGCTTACTTTAGAATAGGGAAAAGGGGACCATACAAACAGCAGATTACAGGGTTACTCAGCTGACTTCAGAGCCACATTACAGTCACATTATTTATGGCATAACCCTGTTCTCTTTGAATCCTTATTTTTTTCTGACCTTACTAGATTTTAGAGTTTCCTGTGAAGGAAGAATTTTATCCAAGAAGGGGCTGTTTTATACTCATGTGACTGGCCAATACAATGAGGATTCTACTGACTTTCATGACAAACAATCCCTGTATATACAAATATGTGAGAGATAATACAGGAAGATAGGCCTTTATATTAATTTAATCAACCACACTTGGTTAATTTCAAAATATAAACCCAAATCTCCTTATTACCTATTTTGCCTTCAACTCTGTTCTAATACAAGTTGTATACTTTATGGGATGAAGATCTTCCTTTGGAATGTAACTCAGTTCCGTCCCCCACCGCCAGTCCATGGAAAAATTGTCTTCCATGAAAACAGTCCCTGGTGCCAAAAAGGTTGGGGACCGCTGTCTTAAAGGTAATATACCTAGTATATAATAATCATTTGTGGATAATAAATCAATGCTAAATTAGAGAATAGGCCAGGAGTTTGAGACCAGCCCAGGCAACATAGTGAGACCCCGTCTCTACAAAAAATAAAAAAAATTAGCCAGGCATGGTGACGTGCACCTATAGTCCCAGCTACTTGTAAGGCTGAGGCAGGATGATCACTTGAGACCCAGGAGTATGAGGTTGCAGTGAGCTGTGATGATGCCATTGTACTGTAGTCCAGGCAACAGAGCATGAACCTATCTGAAACAAACAAACAAAAAAAAAAATTAGAGAATAAACTTTTAGAATTTCAGCCATTAATGAGCTTTTTGGTTTTTACCCATATTTTTCTGCACTGAGCATTTACTCCTTTTGTTACAAAATGTTTTTACGTGATTGCAGAATAAACGTGGGATAGGGCAATCATGAAGATTTGTGTGAGAACTTTTGTAGATGTTTGATTTGTTAGGTGGTCAAAATGAGATCTGGAAAAATATTATCAATAAAATTAACTTCCAAAGTCATATAAAATATCCAGATTTTCACTGCAGGAATCTTAATAAACACTAAACTGCTGTGTGCTGTAATCTCCCTTCCCCCACCTATAACATATACTGAAAGCAAACCAATAGAGGTTCAAAATGAAATTTTAATTATTTTCTGTGTATTCCTTGCCTACATTTACTTGTTTTTTCTCTTTTCTTAGGATCTGAGCAGCAAAGATATGAAGAGAGATTTGTATATAGTTGCCCATGTGATCCGAATAGGTACTTTACCTTATCCATTCTCATAACTAAGAGTGGGCCAATTTAGGATAAGTATCTCCTATGAATGAGCTTTGTTTTTCTCCATAGATCTTACCTGTTATTTCCGGTCTAAGGACTGGAGTCCAGCTTGTATTGGAGCTCTACCTTAAGCTCAGCTGCTGTGATAGCTGGGTTTGATATAAATGGATACTTTTTTGTTTTGATTTTTGGGGGGCAGGTTTGTCACTTGAAACTACTCCCCATTTGGTTTTGTACCCAAACTTTTTATTTCAAGTGGTCTGCTTTTTTACATTCTCTCTAGCACAATGCCCTGCCTCTATACCTACCCTCTCATTCAGAGATCTTATAGCAGGTTGCCAGCGGTGCCAACTTAACAGGTGGTAAATGCCCTTTCTTGTGGTTTGAGTCCAAAATTATGTATCTGTGCTATTTTTCACAAAATTAGAGTTGTCACTCCAGAAGATGGCACTTTTATCCCACCAACGATGAAAAAAAGTTATTTTTTTCCTACTGTTCTGTGGTTGGTTTGCCCAGATTTATTTCAAGTTTATAATATAACTTTTAGAGCTATGGCTACCCAAATCTTCCTTCATAGGTTTGGGTTCCACCATATTGTGTACATTTTGCCAAAGAATATTTTTTATATGTGGAGAAACTACTTTGCTATACTTAAGGCATTTGTTGAGGTTCCAGCATTTGCAAGTCTTCTTGCCGCTGTAGGCACTGCTTTTTTAAGCAGGAAAAGTAAGCACACATCTACTTCTCAAGACTTCTTTCATTTCCACAGTGGTTCAGGAGCACCTTCTGCAGCAGAATTTGGTTGAAAGAAGAACACAGTGTCTTCCTTATCTGTACATACATAGTTTATACCTGGCAGCTAAAATACTGAACTTAGTATCCTTCATATTCCTGACATATTTAAATCTATTAGCACATTGCTTTTTCTAAGAGATTCATGAAACCACTCTTTTATCCTCATGTCATTAATAAATTGACTGTTGGTGTTGGTTTAGAGGTGGATAATAAGGATGATTGATTGTGGTGCAGGGAAAGAGCCTTGGCCAGAGGTCTGTTTGGTATTCTGCCACATAAATATCCTTGTATGACTCTATTCAGCCCTGTAGTCTTCCAATATAAAGGATCTTTTAGGTGCCTGTAGCTCTGGCATCCTTGGATGACAGTCAAAAGATGTTAGAGAGGAGAGTGAAGTTCTCAGTCTAACTGGTGTTTTCTGCTGTGTCCAAGGCCGAATGCTCCTGAATGACTCAAAGAAGGGCCCTGCTCATCTGCACTACAGGAGACCATATGGCTGTGCAGTCCTAAGCATCTTGGATGTCCTACAGTCACTCACAGAATTAAAGGAAGAAAAGGATTTTGTTCTTAAAGTTTACACGTGAGTAATGGACATCAGGAATATTAATGATTTGCAGCATAAGACATCCCAACTCTGCCATCAAAAGCAGCAGTTCTCACACCTTGTGGACATAGAATCACCATGTTATAGGATAGGGAATTTTTTTTAAATGCAGAGATTGATCTCAGGTTTGGGGAGGGGCCCACACAATGCTTTTTTCAATAAGTTTCTCAGGTGATTTCAAACAGCTGAGAAGGGTCCAAACAGCTGAGTTTGGAACCTTCTATCCTAAAGTGAAAGTCTAATAGTACACATTTCCTTTTCTCTCCAGCATTAACCAACATTATTATATATTTGCAGAAAAGCTAACAATATAATTTCTCATGTATCTTCAGCTATCAAAGAGTCTTCTGTGTCTACCAGTTATTGTAACTAAGCTGGCTGGTGATGAACATTGCTTAAAAGAATGATCACAAGTCAAGTTGCCCTATCTTTAAAGAAAAGCCTATTTTTCTGGGAGATCTCATTCTTCGTTTCTGCCACCACAGATTTATAACTCACATCCAACCAGACATGGTATTATTTCTTAGTGTTCTTCAGCCAAGTGATCTGCCGATATAAGTAGTCCATCTCCTCCTGACTTGCTAAGCAAGCAATAGAAAAAACAGAATAATGAAAAGAAACACAGAATTCAGGCATATATTCTGTCTTTGCTGATAGAGACTTAGACACAAATAATAGCGCTAAAAAAATGATCAGTGGTGAATTTAGTGAGTTTCTAAAGCAAGTGTATTTCTAACTGAGAATTTTTTTTTAAATCTGTCCTTTTAGTTTTAATCCAATATTGTTTTTTCAAATTAAATCAAGTACTGTCAATTACTATATTAAATATCTTCATCATAATATTGTATGGAGAGATTTTTTTCTCATTATCTGTTGTTCTGTCTGACTTGGGCATAAAATGAACTTAATTCACAATTACTCTTAATTTGGGCCTTTAATAAACCACATTTGATTAATTTCAAAACACAAAGCCAAATCTCCTTATTACCTATTTTGTCTCCAACTCTGATCCATTCAGAGTTATATACTTTATGGGATGAGGATCTTCCTTTGGAATGTAATTTATAAGGAAAACATTGGCTGTTTTTCTCCTCCTTTTGTGTATCAGTTACAGACTTTTCTCCATTTACCAAATCCTTCATTGACAGATGATAGAACCTGCTTTTTCATATGCCTTCCTCATTTTGAAAAGAACTAATAGAAACCTAAAATCATCATTATTATCTTACTCCACTGCCCTTCCAAGGACAAGGGATTTATGGATAGCACTCCAAAATTGTATCTCTGTGCGTGTATCAGCTTTTCTGTGTTTTAGTGCAAATGTTCATTGCTGATAAAGGCTTTCACAGCATTCCTTCTGAAATCATGCTGTCAGGCTTAATTGGCCTAATTGCTTCTAAAACAATAGCTTTCAGTACCAGCATGTCACTTTGCAAGAAAGTGGAATTTGTGAACACCTTTTTCTCAGCTCTTCCTATGAACTGTGTCTAATATGTCTAAAAAACCAAAGAAAAATGTTTCTAGAGAAGATAGTTTTTTTAAATGTTTCTTTTGAAGGACTGATAGAGTTAAAATGTAGGATAATTTTTCCATTTGAAAACATTAACAGACTTTCAGACAGACTCTCAAATGCATGTTTGTGAAACTGATGTTGTGTGTAGTATCGAATTCTTCTAGGATTAGTAATTTAAATCCATACCAGCATAATGAATCCAGCCATTCCAAGAAGCAATATTTTCCAGTAAGTTTCAGGCAATGTGTTTGTTGGTTAGCTTGAATTGGAAGCTGAAAGGGCTTACTAATTGCTATTGATAATGCTTTAACCTTTGCTAGGACAGGATTTTTCAAAAATAAAAACCTCTTATGCAATTTTATTCAATGAATTGCAAAATATCTCATTGGTTGTTTACATTCTTATTGTTTCTTTAATTATTCAGAGTCAGCTTTAACCAGAGAAGATTCAAACTCCTCTCTGTCTCTGCCAAAGCCACTACTCTGTTTTATAGTGTTATTTAATATAATGTATTTATGGGAAAGTACCCTAGCCTTTTAAGAAATTCACAAGAAGATGAAGCATGGAAACTAGGTCACTTTCTAATGAGTCAAAAGCCTTAAAATTCACAAATAAATAACCATTATGTGTATTTCAGTCTGATATATCAAATTTTTCTTCTTGGCCAGAGGGACAGAGGGGTCACAAGCAGGTACAGGGCATGCTGTTCCTGGAACCTAGGACACAAAAGAAAATGAGTGCCAGGAGCTAAACATTGGAGGTGGTGTCCATAAATAATACATGTGACCAAATACAAGATGGCTGTGGATATGTGATGACTGCTGTCTAATTTTATAATGAAAAAAGTTCAAATAAACATTTTTAGGGCAACCCTAATGAAATAGATAAATATTTCAAATATTAAATTTATACATTTGGTTATATGTTATATTTCATATTATATAAAATATGTATTACAAATTATGTACTCAATCACATATTATGTAAAATTGAAAAGTGTTGCTTATTTCCTACTCACATTCCATGAAAATATTTATTCAAATTCTTCATATGTAGCCATGCATTCGGGTCTTTGTCATCACTAGAGCCCCTTTGAGTCATCTAACACAGTTTTCCAAAGCAAACCTTATTTTCACTTCCATTAGGTTAGCTCTGATGCATAACTCTTTGCATCCTTCATGATGTTTTTACACTGGAAATTCATCTCAAGACACAATTGCGTATCTATGTAATGGTTCGACACAATTTTTTTATGTGTGTTTTCATTTGTCCTATAGGCCTCACGATGCAGCCACTTACTATGCTGCTTTTAAGATGATGTTTACAATAAATTCAACACTTCAATTTGGTGATTATACTGCAAGCATAATTATTAATATAAGGTGAAAGGTATAAAATGGGTGTGTTATATCAAGAGTATCAGGGATTGATGAAAAGAGAACATACATCTATTGTAAGGTTAAGTTAAGTTCTTATTTTATCCTCCAAAAACACATTATCTCATGGGAAGAAAAGAGGCCAGCACAGACACGGCATATGATAGCACCCACTCCTTCAACCCCAGAATCCCTTCAGGACCAGCCCATGATTGCTTGGTCTCTGCAAAGCAGAGCAGCAGTCTTCAACCTCTTTGGCACCAGGAGCCAGTTTCATGGAAGATGATTTTTTCCACAGACGGGATTAAGGGGATTGTTGGGGGTATGGAGGCAAAGCTCAGGTGGTGATGGGAGCAGTGGGGACTGGTTGTAAATACATATGAAGCTTCACTAGCTTGCTGCTCACCTCCTGCTATCCGTCCTCCACCCCCCACGATTCCTAAGTTTCATGGAAGACAATATTTCCACAGGGGATGGGAGGGGTGGTAGGCATCTACCGCCCAGTCCCTAACAGGCCATGGACCAATACTGGTCCACAGCCTGGGGGTTGGGGACCGCAAAAGTAGAGAGTTGCTATTTGCTACCCATTAAATTCAGGGTTTACACCCTTGTGCTGGAGGAATTTTTCTAACAGTCCATGCACTTCTATTTAAAGGAACATTGATCAAATCCAGCCTTAACAAACTCAACATCTTAGCTGAGTAGAAAAAGCAGAGCCAAAGCTTCATGTCCTTGGCAATTTCTCTGCTTCCACCTCTCTCCTATTCCAGAAAGCCCATTTTTTATCTGAAAGGGATAGAAGAGTCATTTTATACCAGTACATGGTGAAATTTATAGTGAAGGTCTAATTGTGATGACATTAAAGCATATAAAAATATTGACTCCAAGTTATTATAGCCAATTTATGAGAAATATAAAGAGAAGGCAGAAGTACAGTAAAAGATATTTTCATATGCCTCTTAACAGATAAGAAGACAAAAATAAATAAATATGGAGATGATTTAGGAGAGACCCTGGATAACTTTAATAGATAATAGCATCAGTGAGTACTCGCCATGAGCTGTTGTTATCTCTTGTTCATGAAAAATGTACAGTGAGGAAACAAGGCATAGAGTGGTGAGGAATGTGCCTAAGCAGCCTGATTAAGAGACTGTGATCTTAACCCCTTGCTCTACTACCTATGAATAGGGTAAGCATGATTTATTGTCTAAACTAGAACATTCTGATACTCAAAAGGACTGGTATTGATGCCAGAACAACAGATGTAAAATAGCATTCCAGCTTACCAGGCTGTATGGTTCTCCCAGCTCTAAACAAACTTTTTTATCTAACCAACAGAACATATCTTTTGCATTGCTTGTGAAACATTTACAAAAATTGTTCATAGAAAAAATTTCTGTAACTTCCATAAGGCAGAAATTGCAGAAGCCACACTCTCTGATCATAGTGCAGTTAGCATATAATGCATATCAGTCATCCAAAGTGGAAAAACCCAGACAGTTATCTTGATATCAAAAAAGTATTTGACAGGCCAGATGTGGTGGGTGGCTCACGCCTGTAATCCTTGCACTCCTGGGAGGCCGAGGTAGGTGGATCACTCAAGGTCAGGAGTTCAAAACCCGCCTGAGCAAGAGAGAGACCCCATCTCTACTAAAAATACAAAGAAATTAATTGGCCAACTAAAAATATATGGAAAAAATTAGGCAGGCATGGTGGCACATGCCTGTAGTCTGAGCTACTTGGGAGGCTGAGGCAGCAGGATTGCTTGAGCCCAGGAGTTTGAGGTTGCTGTGAGCTAGGCTGACACCATGGCACTCTAGCCCGGGCAACAAAGTGAGACTCTGTCTCAAAAAAAAAAGTATTTGACAAAGGTCAACCTTAATTCTCAATTATTTAAGACTTTCAACTAGTAAACTAAGAATAAGAATTCTGTCTGTTTTCATTTGAGGGGGCTAACAGATATTGTAGATATCCCTAGCTGAGATCAAAACAAATCAGGATGCAGATGTCAAGCAGGTATAAATAAGAATAAATGCACAATGTAGACTAGCATAGAGTGTTTTTGTATATATATAAGTAGTGTAGGTGAAAGTGCCACCTTTGTTAACAACAAAACTTAAATTTGAGGTCCTAGTTTAGATACATGAGCTAGGTGGACTTATGTATTAGTTTCCTGTGCCTACTGTAGCAAATTATCACAAATGTAGTGGCTTAAAACAACAAAAACTCATTCTCACTGTTCTGGAGCCAGAAGTCTCAAATCAAGATGTCAGCAGGACCTTACTCCATCTGGAGTCTGTAAGGCAGAATCTATTGTTTGTCTTTTCCAGCTTTCAGTGACTGTTAGCATGCCTTGACTTAGGGCCACATCACTCCAATCCCTGCTGCTGCTTCACATTGTCTTCTACTCTTCACTTTGTCTCAAATTTCCCTCTGCCTTTCTCTTGTAAGAATATTTGTCATGAGATCACCTCAAAATCCTTAATTACAACTGCAAAGACCCTTTTTCCAAATAAGGTAACATTCACAGGTTCTGTAGATTAGGATATGGACATATCTTTATGGCAGCCACCATTCAACCCATTACAACTTGTGATTAACATGAACCCTGAATTAGACTTTTAAAGTCACCATTATGTATAGCCTGGTGGTGCAGAGACTGTGCTCTCTGCAAGCAGGTTGGTCCCAAAAGAGGGAAGAGGCAGAACTATGATGTTCATGCCCAGGTCCTTCTGTTAGATGGACTGGCCAGAGAAGTCAGTTCTTCTCCCAAGAAAGTGGGTGAAAGGGCAGAGAGACCCTCAGGCCCACAGTGTTACTCATAGAACATCTTCTACTTGTAAAAAGAAAAAATAAAAATAAGTATTTCTGATAAAGCACTATAATTACATGAGTGTACATGTACATGCTATTTGAATTTTAATTGTCTGTGTTAACATGTATCGGTTATAAGAAATACTTTAAATTTTTCGTTAATAAAATGGCAATTTTTTCCTGTATCTTACTGTTTAGCTACCATAAGAATCTAAGAACCTTATTCAGAAAGGTATAACAACCTGTTTGGTAGCATATAAATAGTATATTCATTATAGATTCAAAAACATGAGAAAGTTATGAAGGAAAACAAGGAAATGATAACCACAAAATTTAGGTTAGTGGTTAGGTCTGAGAAGAGAGGTAGGTGTATGAGTTTGAGGAGGAGCTTCTAAGATGGCAGAATGTTCTTTTTCTAAAAATGAGTAGTGAGTACACAGGTGTTCATTGTATCAGTATTTTTTATACCAGTGGAGGACTTGTTAAAACACATTGCTGAACATCTCCCCCAGAGTATCTTATATAGTAAATTGGGGTAGGGCCAAGAATTTCCATTTCTAACATTAACAGTTCCCTGTTGATGCCAGTTCAGCTGGTCTGAAGACTACACTCCTTAAATATTCTATAAACTATCTTTTATATGTATTTAATATTATTAAAAAATTAAGTTTATAAGAGTATACAAAGCAAAGTCTGGTTTTCAACTCCTTGTTCTGGGATAAGGGTAGGTTTGGTTTTACTTAGTCACAGAGAGATAGGTGCCTTTCCAGTAGAGCTAGAGCTAGTACAGTTAAAGGCAGATTCCTGAGGTAGTCTGCCTGCGTTGAACTCTTGGCTCCACCATATATAGGTTGTATGACTTTAGGCAAGGTTTTTGACTTCTCTGTCTCTCAGTTTTGTCATCTTTACAAATGGAATAATATTAACATCTATCTTGTTGTGTTACAGTGAAGATCAAATGAGTCAATATATATGAAGCACTTGGGATAGTACCTGGCCTGTCAGGAAGGGCCAGCTGCTGCTGTTATTACTCTGAAGTACTGTACTTACCCTCTGGGGGTGTCCATCTTGGGCTGTTTGATGTATTAACTCCTTGTTCTTGAGAAAGGACCTTCTGCCAGAGTCAGGTTTTCCACAAGAAGCCAATGTTCTTTCTTTGCCTCTGGCTGCCTCTTGTTTTCTTGCTGATGGAGAAAGAGGTACTTAGAGGAGTGAGTAATCTTTGAAACCTTCATTTTTTGCCTTGAAGTTTGTTTTTTATTATTGATTATTATAATGTATTTGGCTTTCAAACCAAACTGAGAAGTGGTGGAGTGAGATCTTTGATCTTTACCATCCTGGATGTTATGTTAATTTATAATGAAGATTGTAATAATGTTTCTCCTGCTAACAGATACTTTCTAAAATTTTTAAGGAATAAAATATCTGATTGTTCAATCAATTCCAAAAAAGCTTTTATAGACAGAATCAGAATTGTTGCTCCAGCTCTCTAATTCATACCTTTAACTTCTGCCAAATGATCTAATGTGCCTTAACAGTCAGAACTTGATCAGCAAACAGCCCATTGCTGTTTCCTCCCAGAGTGTACTTTTTGTACTAATTCTGGCTCACAAACAGACAAATACATGCATCTGGGCCCCTCATTTGCATCTTTCTAATTTAAATCCAGTCGTCTCCTTTAAGACCTGAACCCTAATTCCCAGCTTTTCTCCATCTGCCACTTCCTGCATGGCCTTGAAGTAAAATGAATTAAATTAGTTCATTTCTTCCTTTGATTATTGATTAAGAAAGTATTGATTAAGCATTGTTCTCTAGTATAAAATTAAATACTTGAGGAAAATAAACTTGCTTTGTGGAAATACAGACATCTGTTTTCATAGATTTTTATCAGGTTAAAAAATATTTTCTAAAATTTGTAAGTATCATTTTAGAGAAAGAAGTTCAAATCCCCTGCCGAGGATATTGTAGATCTTATAAACCACGTGATAATATTTATAGTACACCATTTCCTTTGTAAATTGTTTGCCTACTATAATATATACCAGGCGTCCTCAAACTACGGCCCCGTGGGCCGCCTAACACATTTATCTAGCCCTCCGGGTGTTTTTGCCACCACTGCCTGTCCTGCTTAGCAGCTGACTAGTCCTGGGCCCACAGTGCGCACTCTCCAACGGTCTGAGGGACAGTGAACTGCCCCCCTGTTTAAAAAATTTGAGGACCCCTGATATATACAATCTGATTACAAAGGTCTATTAAATGGTGTCTTAGCATTTTACTGAGACTGTTTCAAAAGAAACAAATCCAAAGCTTGGTGGTGTTTAGCATTGAGAATATGGTGGCCTAGCTGGTTAGATTCCATCATTTCATCTATTCTTAGTTTTGATCCCTGATATATCATTCTTCCCCCTTTGTGTGTTTATGCTTTTCCCCTTATTTATGGTCCTTCTCTCTCTTTAATAGTTTCAGTAAGGGAATTGCAGGAAATGTGTACACGTGAAGTTTTCCTCCTATGGCAGATGTGCTCCTGTAAGGAGGATATAAATTGGTATTTCATAAACTGTTTCCATGCTTTTAATGCTGAGGCTACATATTATGTAAAGAGATTCCATTATGAATTATTTCATGAAACAGATGATTTATCCTGCTTTATCTTTTGTGATCTTGAGTTTATTACATTTTCTGAGCCTCCATTTCTAATCTATAAAATGGAAGTAATGGTCACTTGCCTCGTAAGATTATGTATAAGTCCAGATTTTAGTATATTCATGTTGCTTAAGATGAAATATGTCTGTACTTACAGAATTGTAGTTTCATAATTTAATTCTCATTTTCTTTATCCAATTATCTGGTGATGAACACTTAGGTTGATTCCATATCTTTGCTATTAAATATCATGAATAATGCTACAGTAAACATATAGGAACAGATATCATTTTGATACAATGATTTCTTGTCCTTTAGGTAAACACTCAATAGTGAGATTGCTGGATCAAATAAATGGTAGTTCTTTTTTTAATTCTTTGAGAAATCTTCATACTGTTTTCCATAGAGGTTGCACTAACTTACATTCCCACCAACAGTTTATAAGCATTCCCTTTTCTCCTAAACCTCACTAACATCTTTTATTTTTCGACTATTTAATGATAGTTGTTCTGGACACAGCTGCAGCTGCCACCTAGCTGAGGAGGGAAGGGGGAGCCTAAGCTCTCCTACATATACCTAGGACAGTTCCCATTGCCCTGCTACAGGCTGCTGTGAGACCAAGATGCAAGCGGATGGCACTCCCCCCAGCATCTTGCCCATGCTGTTTGCCTTGAAAGGGTCTCACCCTCTCTGGTCACAGGTCCAATGCACTATTTGGGGAGTTTAAAACTGGGCAACACCCTGCCCTCAAGCTGAGTCAGGCTGATGACACAGCTACAGCCCCACCCACTGAGGAGGGACAGGGAAGCCCAAACTTTCTTAACACACCTAGAACAACTCCTACCACCCTGCTACTGGCTCCCATGAGACTGAGACATGAGCAGACAAATATCCCCACAGTTTCTTGTCCGTGAAGATTGCCTGAAAGGGGTCCTGTCCTATTTTATTGCAATCCTACACCTGGCACCATTTTGAGAGTTTAACGCTGGGACCAAACCACACCCTCAGGGGTGTGACTTGAAGATGATATGAGTATAGCCATTACCTGGCCAGGAAGGGACATCAGAGACCAAGCTCTCCTAAGCACACTTAGGACAATACCCACTGCCCTATTACAGGCACCCATGGGACTAGGGACTAGCCTGCCCAATCCATTGCAGCTACCAGTAACACCAATACAGGCTACTTGGGTCCTAGTGTGTGGCTCCACCACCATTTCTGCTACCTACCACATCACACCACCTTCTCACGGGCCTTGAGATCCTGCCACCACACCCAAGCCTCTGACTCAACTACTAGATTTTGAGAAAGCTACCTCAAGACCCAAGAATTGGCCTCCCCAGAATACACTAAGACCACTGCCAGCATTAAGCTGCTCTGGGGCCTAAAATCAGGCATACTCAACCCACTGCTTCCACCACTAGGGCCCAAAGACTGACATGGCTGCCATTTGAGTCCCCACCAAAACTTAACCACAGTGTCAACTAATAACTGTTCCCTAAGCCACTAAGGAAATCTCAAATACCACTGACTCTGTGTACTGCATAAGAAATCATATAAAGATCCCACTATTGCAGGCACCCAAAATCAAAGCCAAAGCATCCAACTCAACCAACAACGTATTAATATATATACCATCAGGAAAAACTCCCTTTCAAAAGCAATTTCAAAAAACTTGAACAAATGACTGCTACATCAGCTGTGCAGATATCAATGTAAAGACATAGGAAACATAAAAAGCAAAGAAATATGACACCATCAAAGGACCACAACAGGCCGGGTGCAGTGGCTCACGCCTGTAATCCTAGCACTCTGGGAGGCCGAGGCGGGAGGATTGCTCAAGGTCAGGAGTTCAAAACCAGCCTGAGTGAGACCCCGTCTCTACTATAAAAATAGAAATTAATTGTCCAACTAATATATATATATAAAAAAATTAGCCGGGCATGGTGGCACATGCCTGTAGTCCCAGCTACTCGGGAGGCTGAGGCAGCAGGATTGCTTGAGCCCAGGAGTTTGAGGTTGCTGTGAGCTAGGCTGACGCCATGGCACTCACTCTAGCCTGGGCAACAAAGCGAGACTCTGTCTCAAAAAAAAAAAAAAAAAAAAAAAAAAAGGACCACAACAGTTGTCCAGCGACAGTTCCCAATCAAAAAGAATTCCCCACAATACCAAATAAAGAATTCCAAATGTTGATTCCAGAGAAGCTCAATGAGATGGTAGAAAAATCTGAAAGTCAGTACAAAGAAATCAGAAAATCAATTTAGAAGCCAGGCGCGGTGGCTCACACCTGTAATCCTAGCACTCTGGGAGGCCGAGGCAGACAGATTGCTCAAAGTCAGGAGGTCGAAACCAGCCTGAGCAAGAGCGAGACCCCATCTCTACTATAAATAGGAAGAAATTAATTGGCCAACTACTAAATATAGAAAAAATTAGCTGGGCATGGTGGCGCATGCCTGTAGTCCCAGCTACTTGGGAAGCTGAGGCAGCAGGATTGCTTGAGCCCAGGAGTTTGAGGTTGCTGTGAGCTAGGTTGATGCCATGGCACTCACTAGCCTGGGCAACAAAGCGAGACTCTGTCTCAAAAAAGAAAAAAAGAAAATCATTTTAAAATTTGAATGAGAAACTTACCAAGGAGATATATATCATTTTTTTAAAAAACCAGAAATTCTGGAGTTGAGAAGTTCATTGAAGGAAATATAAAACATATTCATAAGCTTCAAGAATAGACTAGACAGAGCAGAAGAAAGAACCTCAAAACTTGAAGAGAGCTCTTTTAAAATAATCCACTCAGACAAAAATAAGGGAAAAAGAATTTAAAAGAATGAAGAAAGCCTTTGAGACATCTGGGACTACATAAAGTGACTGAACTTATGAATTATCAGTATTCTCAAGGGTAAACAGAGATCAAAAAATTTAGAAAACCTATTTAAGAAAATAATCAATGAAAACTTCCCAAGATTACCAAGAGAGTTAGACATTCAGATACAGGAGGCCTATGATCCCTAGGCAAATACATTGCAAAAGGGCCTCACCATGGCATATTATAATCAGAATGACTAAATTCAAAGTGAAAGAGGAATAACAAAATTAACAAAAGCATCTAGTCACCTATAAAGAAAATCCCATCAGACAACCAGTGGATCTCTCAGCAGAAACCTTATAGGACAGAAGAGAATGGGAGGCATTTTCAAAATGCTGAAAGAAAAATCTGCTAACTAAGAATTTTATAGCCTGCCAGAATAAGCTTCATAAATGAAAGAGAAATAAAGTCTTTCCCAAATAAGCAAATGCTGAGAGAATATGTGACTACTAAGCTGGCCCTACAGAACATACTCAAAGGAGCCTTAAACATGGAAACAAAAGGACAATATTCAATATCATGAAAACACAAAAATACAAAATTCACAGATCATATAAAATAGTCACACAAAGATGAAAGAGAAAGGAGTTAAATGCCAACATGACAAGTTCAGCAAATCACAAAGTCAGAGAAAAAGAAATTATAAAATGATTAGAAATAAGCTAACAATATCAATATTAACAAAGCCTCACATATCAATATTAACCTTGAATATAAATGGATTAAATATTCCTCTGAAAAGATATAGATTGACAGAATGGATTTTAAAAAATATGATTAACTATATGCTGCTTACAATAAACTCACCTTACTAAAAGACATACAGGCTGAAAAGAAAGGAGTGGAAGACAAAATTCCATGCAAACAGAAACCAAAAGCAATCAAGAGTACCTATACTTCTATCTGATAAAATAGACTTTAAATCAAAAACATTTTTTTTTTAAATTTGTTGTATCATGATAAAAGGATCAATTCAGGTGGAGAATATAATGATCCTAAATATACACCCAACATAAGAGCACTCAGTCATAAAACAAATGTTTGTAGACCTAAAGAAAGAGATAAACAACAGCACAATAATAGTGGAGGACATTAGTACCCCACTCACAGCACTAGACAAATCATCAAGACTGAAAATCAAGAAACACTGGACTTAAATTGGACTTTAGACCAATTTAACAGATATTGACAGAAAATTTTACCCAACAACTACAGAATATATATTCTATTCATCAGCACATGGAACATCCTTCAAGATAGACCATATTTTAGGCCACAGAACAAGTCTTAACAAAGTTTAAAAAATTGAAATCATACCAAGTATCTTCTCAGACCACAGTGAAATAAAGCTAGAAATCAATACAATGAGGAAGTTCAGAAACTATATAAAAACGTGGAAATTAAATAACATGCTCCTGAACAATGTCTTTATGTCATTGAAGACATAAATATGGAAATTAGCAGGGTTTTTGAAAAAATAGAAATGAAAAGACAATGTGTCAAAACCTCTGGAATGCAGTAAAAGCAGTGCTAAGAAGGAAGTCTATGCCATTTAAATGCGTATATTAAAAAAAAAACAGAAATATCACAAATTAACAACCTAACATCCTACCTCAAGGAACTATTTAATAGAAAAACCAAAACAAACCCAATGCAGAGTTACTCAAAGAAAAGAAATAACAAAGATCAGGGGAGAACTAAATGAAATAGAGACCAAAAAATAAAAATAATACAAAGGATCAACAAAACAGTTATTCAAAAAGATAAACAAAATTGATAAACCACTAGCTAGATTAACCAAGAAAAGAAGACAGAAGATTCAAATGAACACAATCAGAAATGAAAAAGGAGACCTTACAACTGATACCACAAAAATACAACAGATCATCAAAGACTATTGTGAGCAACTGTACACTCACAAATTAGAAAACCTAGAGGAAATGGATGAATTCCTGAAGCACACACCCTCCCAAGATTGAACCAGGAAAAAGAAGAACTGAACAGAGTAATAATGGGTAGCAAGATTGAATCATTAATAAAAAATCCCTCCTCCCCAAAATAAGCTCAGGGCCACATGGATTCACAGCCAAATGCTACCAGACATACAAAAAAGAGCTGGTGCCAATCCTAAACTGTTCCAAAAGATGGAGAAAGAGGGACTCCTTATCTCCCTAATACCAAAGCTGGGAAAGTATGCAACAAAAAAAGAAAGCTACAGACCAATATCTCTGATGAACATAGATGCAAAAATCCTCAACAAAACACTGGCAAACTGAATCCAACAGCATATCAAAAAGATGATTCACCATGATCAAGTGGGGTCATCCCAGGGATGCAAGGATGGTTCATCATACACAAGTAAATAATGTGATTCACTGAATAATATAATTAAAACCAAAACCATATGATCATCTCAATAGATGCAGGAAAACATTAAATAAAAATCTAGTACCTCTCCATGATTAAAACCCTCAAAAAATTCAGCATAGAAGGAATATAACTCAAAATAATAAAAGCCATAATGATAAACCCACAACCAACATTATTATGAGAGGGGGAAAATTGATAGAATCCCCCTGAGAACTGAAGACAAGGATGCCCCCTTTCACCACTTCTTTTCATCATAGTATTAGAAGTCTTGGCCAGAGCAATCAGACAAGAGAAGGAAAGAAAGAGTATCCAAACTGGAAAAGAGGATGTCATATTATCCCTATTTGATGATGATATGATCTTTTACCTAGAGAACCTTAAGGAATCTTCCAATTGCCTCCTAGATTGGATAAATAAATCCAGCAAAGTCTCGGGTTATAAAATCAATATATAAAAATCAGTATTTCTATACACCAACAACAACCAAGCTGAGAGCCAAAACAAGAACTTAATCCCGTTTATCATAGCTACAAAAGAAGGAACAAAAACGTTGGAACAAATTTAACCAAGAAGGTAAAAGATCTCTACAAGGATAACTAAAAATCATGATGCAAGAAATTGTAGATGACAGAAACAAAAGGAAAAACATCCCACACTCATGGAACAGAAAAGTTAATATTATTAAAATGACCGTATCACCCAAATCAATCTACAGATTCAAGGCAATTTCTATAAAAATACCAACATCATTATTCATAGAAGTAGAAAAAACAATTCTAAAATTCATATGGAACCAAAAAAAAAAAAAAAAAAAAAGCCCAGATAGCCAAAGCAGTCCTAAGTAAAAAGAACAAAGCTGGAGGCATTACATTGCCTGACTTTAAATTATGCTACAAGGTTAAAGTAACCAAAACAGTATAATACTGGTATAAAAATGGACATATAGATCATTGGAACAGAATAGAGAATGCAGAAATAAAGTCACATACTGAGAACCTTGTGATGTTTGACAGAGTAAAAAAGAGCATACGTAGGGAAACACCCTTTTCAATAAATGGTGCTAGGATAACTGCATAGCAGTATGCAGAAAAATGAAACCAGATCCCTAGTTCTCACCTTGTACAAAAATTAACTCAAGATGAAATAAAGACTTAAACATAGGCCAGGTGTGGTGGCTCACTGCCTATAATTCTAGCACTCTGGGAGGCCAAGGCAGGAGGATCACTTGAGACTAGGAGTTCAAGACCAGCCTGAGCAAGAGCAAGATCCAATCTTTACTAAAAAAATAGAAAAATTAGCCAGGCACAGTGACACATTCCTGTAGTCCCAGCTACTGAGGAGGCTGAGGCAGAAGGATTGCTTGAGCCCTGGAGTTTGAGGTTGCAGTGAGCTACGATGATGCCACTGTACTCTAGCCCAGGTGACAGAGTGAGACCCTGTCTCAAAAAAAAAAAAAAAAAAAAAAGTTAAATGAAAAACCTGAAACAATAAAAATCCTAGAAGAAAACCTAGGAAAAACTCTTCTGGTCATTGGCCTAGGCAATGAATTTATGCCTGGGACCCCAAAAACAAATGCAATATAAAGAAATATAGTCAGACCAGACATACATGTGGTGGCTCACACTTGTAATCCCAACACTTTGGGAAGCCAGGGCAGGAGGATCACTTAAAGCCAGGAGTTCAAGATCAGCCTGAGAAATATAGCAAGACCCTAAATATAGCAAAATTAGCTAGGCATGGTGGTAAGTGCCTGTAGCCTCAGCTACTCCAGAGGCTGAGGCAAGAGGACTACTTGAGTCCAGGAGTTTGAGTTTACAGTAAGCTGTGATGATGTCACTGCACTCTAGCCCAAGCAACAGAGTGAGAGCTTGTCACAAAAAACAAATAGACAAATTGGGCTTAATTACACCAAAAAGATTCTGCACAGCCAAAGAAATAATCAAAAGAATAAATAGCCTATGGAATGGGAGAAAATATTTGCAAACTGTACACACACACACACACACCCACCCACCATGGAGTCATGTTCATCAGTAAGAAAGAATGAAATAATTGCTTTTGCAGCAACTTGGACGGAACTGGAGGGCATTATCCTAAGTGAAGTAACTCAGGAACAGAAAAATAAATGCAGCATGTTCTCACTTACAAGTGGGAGCTAAACTATGGCTACACAGTGGCACACAGAGTGGTATAATGGACATTGGAGACTCACAAGTGAGCAGGTGGGAATGAGTGAAGGATGAAAAATTACTTGCAGGGTATAATGTACACTGTTTGGGTGATGGGTATATTACAAGCCCAAACTATATCACCACACAATATATACATGTAACAGAATTCAGCTCTTACCCCCTAAATCTATTAAAATTTAAAAAATTAAAGTGAAATCCTTATAAAAAGAATCTTAAAAATAATAACATTAATTAAAAAATAATAGCTATTCTGATTGGTATAAGATGATATCTCATTATGGTTTTAATTTGCAATTCCCTGTGGATTAGTGATATTGAGCATTTTTTCATATGCTTTTTGGCCATGTGTATGTGTTCTTTTGACAAATGTCTATTCCAGCCTTTAGCCCACTTTTTAATGGGGTCATTTAGGTTTCTTTGGTTGCTTTCCTTGTAAATTCTGGATATCAATCCCCTGTCAGATGCATCATTTGCAAATATAGTCTCCCATTCTGCAGGTTATCTGTTTACTCTGTTAATTATTGCCTTTGCTGTGCAGAAGCTTTTAGTTTAATTAAGTCGCATTTGTCTATTTTTGGATTTGCTGCTTGGATTTGTTGCTTTGGATTTTGAGGACTTAGTCATGAACTGTTTGCCTAGACCAGTGTCCAGAAGAGTTTTCCCAAAGTTTTCTTGAAGTATTTTTATAGTTTCAGGTCATATATTTAAGTCTTTAATCTATCTCGAGTATCTTTTTGTATATGGTGAGAGAGAGAGGTCCAAATTCATTCTTGTACATATTGCTATTCAGTTTTCCTAGCACCATTTATTGAAAAGAGTATCCTTTCCCCATTGTATGATTTTATTAACTGTTTCTTTTTTTAATTTTTTTGTTGTTTTTGTTTTGTTTTGTTTTTTATTTCAGCATATTATGGAGGTACAAATGTTAATGTTACATATATTGCCCTTGCTCCCCCTCCCCCCATGGGTTAGAGCTTCAAGTGTGTCCATCCCACAGACGGTGTGCATCACACTCATTATGTATGTATATACCCATCCCCTCTCCCCTCCCACCTGCCCAATACCCGATAAATGTTATTCCTATATGTCCACTGAGGTGTTGATCAGTTAATCCCAATTTGCTAGTGAGTACATGTGGTGCTTATTTTTCCATTCTTGGGATACTTCACTTAGTAGAAGTGTTCCAGCTCTATCCAGAAAAATACAAAAGGTGCTATATCACCATTGTTTCTTACAGCTGAATACTACTCCATGGTATATATACCACATTTTATTAAGCCACTTACATATTGATGGACACTTGGGTTGTTTCCACAACTTTGCAATTGTGAATTGTGCTGCTATAAACATTCGAGTGCAGGTATCTTTTTTATACAGTGTCTTTTGTTCTTTTGGGTAAATGCCCAGTAATGAGATTACTGGATCAAATGGTAGATCTACTTATATTGCTTTAAGGTATCTCCATATTCACAGAGGTTGAACTAGTTTGCAGTCCCACAAGCAATGTATGAGTGTTCCTATGTCTCCACATACATGCCAACATTTATTGCTTTGGGACTTGTTAATAAAGGTCATTCTCACTGGAGATAAGTGATATATCATTGTGGTTTTGATTTGCATTTCCCTGGTAATTAGAGATATTGAGCATTTTTTTCATGTTTGTTGGCCATTATTCTGTCTTCTTTTGAAAAGTTTCTGTTCATGTCCTTTGCCCACTTTTTGATAGGGTTGTTTGACTTTTTCTTGCTGATTTTCCTGAATCCTAAATAGATTCTAGTTATCAGCCCTTTATCGGATGTGTAGCTTACGAAAATTTTCTACCATTCCGTAGGTTATCTGTTTGCTCTTGTGACAGTTTCTTTGGCTGTCCAGAAGCTTTTTAGTTTGAATAGGGCCCATTTATTTATTTTTGTTGATTCTGTGATTGCCTTTGCAATCTTCTTCATAAATTCTTTGCCTAAGCCAATGTCCAGAACAATATTTCCAATTGGTAGAATTCTAATACTTTCACACCTTAGGTTTAAGTCTGTTACCCAGCATAAGTTGATTTTTGTGAGAGGTGAAAGGTATGGATCCTGTTTCAGTCTTCTACTTGTGGCTATCCAGTTTTCCCAGCACCATTTATTGAATAGGATTCTTTCACCAGTGTATGTGTTTGTCTGCTTTGTCAAAAATTAAATGGCTATATGAGGATGGTTTTATATCTGGGTTCTCTGTTCTATTCTACTGGTCAATGTCCCTCTTCTTGTGCCAATCCCAAGCTGTTTTAATTACTAAAGCCTTGTAGTATAGTTTGAAGTCTGATAAATTGATACCTCCCATTTTGTTTTTATTGCCTAGGATTACTTTTGCTATACGACAATGTTGATTCTGCCGAGCCACAAGCACGGTATGGTCTTCCACCTGTTTATGTCCTCTGTTATTTCCTTCCTCAGAGTTTCATAGTTTTCCCTGTAGAGGTCTTTTACCTCCTTTGTTAAATATGTTCCTGTGTGTTTATTTTCCTTATTGCTGTTTTGAAGGGAATTGAGTGTTTTATTTGGTTCTCAGTTTGACTGTTAGTGGGTTATGTGAATGCTTCAGATTGTGTGTATTAATTTTGTATCCTGAGACTTTACTGAATTTATTTATCATTCCAGGAGTCTCTTGGTTGAATCCTTAGAGTTTTCTAGATATAATATCATATCATCAGCAAAAAGTGAGAGTTTGATCTCTTCTGCCCCCATTTGGATGCCTTTAATTCCACTCTCTTGTCCAATTGCTATAGCCAGGACTTCCAGCACTATGTTGAATAGAAGTGGAGACAGTGGGCAACCTTGCCTTGTTCCAGTTCTAAGTAGGAATGCGTTCAATTTTTCCCCATTCACTATGATGTTGGTGGTGGGTTTGTCATATATGCCTTGTATCATTTTTAGATAAGCCCCATCTATGCCTATTTTGTTAAGCGTTCTTATCATAAAAGAGTTGAATTTTGTCAAATACTTTTTGTGCATCTACTGAGAGGATCATATGGTCTTTGTTTTTGCTTCTGTTTATGTGGTAAATTACATATATAGATTTCCATATGTTGAACAATCCATGCATCTCTGGGATGAGCCCACTTGGTTGTGATGGATTATTTTCTTGATAAACACCTGGATTTGGTTAGCTAAGATTTTGTTGAGAATTTTTGCATCTATATTCATAAGGGTATTATGAATATAATACCCTTTTCTTTGTTTTCTTTGTTGCATCCTTTCCTGGTTTTGGTATCAGAGTGATGTTGGCTTTATAAATGTGTTCGGGAGGTTTCCATTCTTCTTGATGTTTTTGAATAATTTCTGCAGGGTAGGCACCAGTTCTTCTTTGTAGGTGTGGTGAAATTCAGGTGTGAAACTATCTGGTCCAGGACTTTTCTTTTTGGAAAGCTTTTTTATTGCTGTTTCAATTTCGGCACTTGATATCAGTCTGTTCAGAAATTCTATTTCTTCCTGGTTGAGCCTAGGGAGGCTGTGTTTCTAAGAATTTGTCCATTTCTTCCACGTTTTCCAGTTTGTGTGCATAAAGGTATTTGTAGTATTCATAAATTATATCATGTATCTCTGTGGCATCTGTTATAATTTCTCCTATATTGTTCCTTTTTTTTTTTTATTTTAGCGTATTATGGGCGTACAAGTGTTCAGGTTACTTATATTGCCCATGCCCTCCTGCCCCCTCGAGGAAGAGCTTCAAGCATGTCCATCCCCCATACGTTACATATCTTACTCGTTGTGGTTGTATATAACCCTCCCCTCCTTCCCCCTCCCACCCTCCTGACACCTGATAAAAGTTACTCCTATATGTCCACTTAGGTGTTGATCCATTAATACCAATTTGCTGGTGAGTTCATGTAGTGCTGATTTTTCCATTCTTGAGATACTTCACTTAGTAGAATCAGTTCCAGCTGTATCCAGGAATATACAAGAGGTGCTATATCACCATTGTTTCTTAAAGCTGAGTAGTATTCCATGGTATATATATACCACATTTTATTAATCCACTCATGAATTGATGGGCACTTGGTTTGTTTCCATAGCTTTGAAATTGTGAATTGTGCTGCTATAAACATTCGAGTGCAGGTGTCTTTTTCATAAAGTGACTTTTGATCTTTTGGGTAGATG
Source organism: Mirza zaza (assembly GCA_008750895.1). Taxonomy (NCBI): domain Eukaryota; kingdom Metazoa; phylum Chordata; class Mammalia; order Primates; family Cheirogaleidae; genus Mirza; species Mirza zaza. Next base: position 36,531 of record VSMD01084491.1, read on the forward strand.
CCCAGTAGTGGAATTGCTGGATCAAATGGTAGATCTACGTGTATCATTTTGAAGTATCTCTATATTGCTTTCCACAGAGGTTGAACTAGTTTGCAGTCCCACCAGCAGTGTAGGAGTGTTCCTCTCTCTCCGCATCCACGCCAGCATTTGTCGTTTGGGGACTTTTTGATAAAGGCCATTCTCATTGGAGTTAAGTGATATTTCACTGTGGGTTTGATTTGCATTTCCCTGATGATTAGAGATGTTGAACATTTTTTCATGTGTTTGTTGGCAATTATTCTGTCTTCTTTTGAGAAGTTTCTGTTCATGTCCTTTGCCCATTTTTTGATAGGGTTGTTTGATTTTTCCTTGCTGATTTTCCTGAGTTCTAAATAAATTCTAGTTATCAGCCCTTTATTGGATGTGTAGCTTGCAAAAATTTTCTCCCATTCTGTGGGTTGTCTGTTTGCTCTCTTGACAGCTTCTTCGGCTGTGCAGAAGCTTTTTAATTTCATTAGGTCCCATTTGTTTATTTTTGTGGCTGTTGTGATTGCCTTTGGGGTCTTCTTCATAAATTCTTTGCCTAAGCCAATGTCTAGAAGAGTATTTCCAACTTTTTCCTCTAGAATTCTAATAGTTTCACACCTAAGGTTCAAGTCTGTTACCCAGCATGAGTTGATTTTTGTGAGAGGTGAAAGGTGTGGGTCTTGTTGCAGTCTTCTACATGTGGCTATCCAGTTTTCCCAGCACCATTTATTGAATAAGGATTCTTTTCCCCAGTGTATGTTTTTGTCTGCTTTGTCAAAGATTAGTTGGCTATATGAGGATGGTTTTATATCTGGGTTCTCTGTTCTGTTCTACTGGTCAATGTCCCTGTTCTTGTGCCAGTCCCAAGCTGTTTTAATGACTATAGCCTTGTAGTATAGTTTGAAGTCTGGTAAATTGATACCTCCTATTTTGTTTTTATTGCCTAGGATTGCTTTTGCTATATGGAGTCTTCTCTGGTTCCATACGAAGCGTAAAATTATTTTTTCTATATCTGTGAAAAATGATGGTATTTTGATAGGGATTGCATTGACTCTGTAGGTCACTTTGGGTAGTATAGACATTTTAACGATGTTGATTCTGCTGACCCATAAGCATGGTATATTCTTCCATCTGTTTATGTCCTCTGCTATTTCCTTCTTCAGTGTTTCATAGTTCTCCCTGTAGAGGTCTTTTACCTCCTTAGTTAAATATATTCCAAGGTACTTTATTTTCTTTGTTGCTATTTTGAAGGGAATTGAGTCTTTGATTTGGTTGTCACTTTTACTATTGTTGGCATATATGAATGCCTCTGATTTCTGTGTATTAATTTTGTATCCTGAGACCTTACCAAATTCATTTATCAGATCAAGGAGTCTCTTGGTTGAATCCTTGGGGTTTTCTAGGTATAATATCATGTCATCAGCGAAGAGTGAGAGTTTGATCTCTTCTGCTCCCATTTGGACACCCTTAATTCCGCTCTCTTGTCTTATTGCTGTAGCTAGGACTTCTAGCACTATGTTGAATAGAAGTGGAGATAGTGGGCAAACTTGTCTTCTTCCAGTTCTAAGTGGGAATGCTTTCAGTTTTTCCCCATTCAGTATGATATTGGCTGTGGGTTTGTCATATATGGCTTGTATCATTTTTAGGTAAGCCCTGTCTATACCTATTTTGTTGAGCGTTCTTCTCACAAAAGAGTGTTGAATTTTGTCAAATGCTTTCTCTGAAACTATTGAGAGGATCATATGGTCTTTGTTTTTGCTTCTTTTTATATGGTGAATTACATTTATAGATTTGCATATGTTGAACCATCCCTGCATCCCTGGGGTGAAGCCCACTTGGTTGTGATGAATTATTTTCTTGACAGGCACCTGGATTTGATTGGTTAGGATTTTGTTGAGAATTTTTGCATCTATATTCATAAGGGATATTGGTCTGTAGTTTTCTTTTTTGGTTGCATCCTTTCCTGGTTTTGGTATCAGGGTTATGCTCACTTCATAAAATGTGTTGGGGAGACATCCATCCTTCTTGATGTTGTGGAATAATTTCTGCAGGATAGGCACCAGTTCTTCTTTGTAGGTGTGGTAAAATTCGGGTGTGAAACCATCTGACCCAGGACTTTTATTTTTAGGAAGGTTTTTTATTGCTGTTTCAATTTCAGTACTTGATATTGGTCTGTTCAGGAATTCTATTTCTTCCTGGTTGAGCCTAGGGAGGCTGTGAGTTTCTAAGAAATTGTCCATTTCCTCCACATTTTCCAGTTTGTGTACATAGAGGTTTTTGTAGTATTCATAAATTATATCGTGTATCTCTGTGGCATCAGTTGTAATTTCTTCTTTATTGTTCCTGATGGAGCTTATTAGAGATTTTTCTTTTCTACTTTTCGTTAGTCTAGCCAATGGTGTGTCAATTTTGTTTATTTTTTCAAAGAACCAACTTTTTGTTTTATTAATCTTCCATATAGTTTCCCTGTTGTCAGTTTCATTTAGTTTTGATTTGATCTTCATGATTTCACTTCTTTTGCTGGGTTTGGGGTTGGTCTGTCCTTCTTTTTCCAGCTCTTTGATTTGCTTCATTAGGTTGTCTATTTGTGACACTTCTGACTTTTGGATATAGGCATTTATGGAAATAAACTTTCCTCTCAGGACTGCTTTAGCTGTGTCTCACAGCGTTTGATAACTTGTGTCTCCATTGTCATTAAGTTCAAAGAATCTTTTGATTTCCATCTTGATTTCCTCATTGATGAAGTGATCATTCAGCAGAAGGTTGTTTAGATTCCATGACTTGGTGTAGAAATGAGGACTCCTGTTAGAATTGATTTCTACATTTATTCGATTGTGGTCTGAAAAGATACATGGTATAATTTCTATTTTTTCAAATTGTTTGAGACGTGCTTTGTCTCCTAGGATATGGTCAATCTTGGAGAATGACCCATGAGCTGATGAGAAGAATGTACATTCAGTGGTTTTTGGGTAGAATGTCCTGTAAATGTCACTCAGGCCCATCTGTTCTAAGGTTCTGTTTAAGTCCATTATTTCTTTGTTGATTTTCTGTTTGGAGGATCTGTCCTGTGCTGTCAGTGGGGTGTTAAAGCCTCCCACTATTATGGTGTTCTTGTTTGTCCATTTGTTTAGATCAAGTAGAGTTTTATTTATGAATCTGGGTGCACCAACGTTGGGTGCATATATATTTAGACTTGTTATGTCTTCTTGTTGAACTGTACCCTTTACCATTATATAGCGACCTTCTTTATCCTTTATTACTGTTGTTGATTTAAAAACTAAGTTATCTGTAATCAGCACCACCACGCCAGCTTTCTTTTGGCTTCCATTTGCTTGAAATATCATTCTGCACCCCTTTACCTTTAGTCTAATTGCATCCTTGCAGGTTAGATGTGTTTCCTGAAGGCAGTAGATAGTTGGCTTGTGTTTTTTTATCCATTCAGCCAGCCTATGTCTCTTGAGTGGGGAGTTCCAGCCATTCACATTTATGGAGATAACTGATAGGTGGGGCAGATTTCTGTTGATTATGTTGGGTTGAACTTTGTTGCTTTGTTTTCTCTCTTGAGCCATTGTAGTGTCTGGGCTTTGATCTTTAGTTTTGAGTAGATTTACATTCGTGAGTGTTTATTGTGCTGATCCGTGGATAACACTGTTTTGAGTACTTCTTGTAGGGCTGGTCTTGTCTGGGGGAATTCCCTCCGCCTTTGTTTATCTGAGAATGTCTTGATTTCTCCTTCATATAGAAAACTTAGTTTTGCAGGGAATAAGATTCTAGGCTGGGCATTATTCTGTTTCAGAAGAGTGAGAATGGGGCCCCAGTCCCTCCTTGCTTGTAAAGTCTCAGTAGAGAAGTCTGGTGTTATTCGAATTGGCTTTCCCTTGTATGTTACTTGCTTCTTTCGTCTTATAGCTCTTAGAAGGCCTCTTTAGTTGATATTTTGGTCAGTCTGATGACTGCATATCATGGTGTCTTCCTGTTTGTATTGAATCTCCCAGGGGTCTTTTGAGCTCTTGTACTTAGATATCTAGATTTTTAGCAAGGCCTGGGAAATTTTCCTCTATTACATCTTCAAATAGCTTATCCAACTCTTGTGTGTTTTCTTCTTCCCCTCCAGAATCCCCATAACCCTCACATTAGGTTTCTGTACATAATCCTACATTTCTTGTAGGCTTTGATCTTTTCTCCTATTTCTCTGCTCTATGTCTGTGACTGACTTGTTTAATTGGAAGGTGTTATCTTCAATCTCTTAGATTCTTTCTAGTCTTTGATCTACCCTGTTCTTGAGGCTTTCCACTGTTTTTTGTAGTTCCCTGAATAGATTCTTCATTTCCAGGAGTTTGGTTTGATTTTTATTTAATATTCCAATTTCTTTAGTGAATTTTTCTTCCTTGTCCTGGATTTTTGTTGTTGTTGTTATTTATTTGTGTTGGTTATCCGTTTTTTTCTTGCCTGTCATTGAGTTTTTTTATAATCCATGTTGAAATTCTTCTGTCATTTTATTGTTCTGATTTTGGTTGATGTCTATTTCTAGAGAGGTGGTGTTCTTCTTTGGCAGTGTGCTTTCCGTGTGAGTCTTGCTACTTCCAGAGTTCTTTCACGGATTTCTTCCCATCTGGATCAGTTGTTGCTTCTTATCATTAGATTTTTGTTTGGATAATGACACGCCCCATTTAGTCTCTGAGCCAGTTGGTGGTGTTTGTGGGTGAGGTTCAACCACACCCTGTATGATGAGTAATAGATGCAGTAAAAATGTGTGCAGAATGACCTACCTGTCAGTAGGTGGCTCTTGCTGGGAGGAGTGGTCTACAGTGTTGGTTTTGGGTCCTGTAACCAGCTCTTGTTCCCCTGGAGAGGCACTCTTGTGCCTCTCATGGTGGGTGGTGCCCTGGGACTTCCAGGTGTGTCCTTATTTTCCACCTCAGTAAGGGCAAGTCTGGGAGTGAGTCTGGGTGGAGCTAGGTTGGGTAAGCCTGACCTCAAGCACCACAAATGCTGTTAGCAGGGGTCAAAGGTCTGTTCTCTGCTTCTGGGAAAAGCTATCAGGGAGAGGCTGGAATGGCCCCACTCAGCTGGATAGTTTGTTGGGGGGGTATTGTGCTATCCGAGACCTGCAGTCTGGAGTAGGCTTCGCTCCTTTCCACCCTCCCCCACTTCCTGGCTTCTCTTGGGCCTCTACCAGAATGTAGGACCTCACACCAGGGATTATCCCCTGGCTGTGATGCAGGGCAGGAGGTGCCCTGCACAGGATTGCAGCCTGGGCTGGGCACACAGCCCTCCTATGGAAAGAGAGTGCCCCTCAAGCATGCTTATCAGCCTCTGAAGTCACACATACCTTAGTAGGCTCGTTCACAAATATCCCTTCTGTGCTCCGGGACAATGCAAGACCTGGGTGCACGGGATCTGGTCTGCAGGTCTGACCCCCTGACCCTGGAATTCAATCCCTGACCCTGCCAGGGAGAGGAGTGCTGGTCCTATGTCACCCACGGGGTGCCCAAGCTGGGTTGATGTCTCTCAGCCTTAGGATCTGCCCCGTTCTCCTGGAGTAAGCACCTGGGAGGGCTGGCGGGTAGGGAGCTCACAGTCTGAGTATCCCTCAGTCTGCTGTAGGGCTCCAAAGGAAAGGTTCCTTTCCCTGGAGATGATTCTGGGTGGTAGGTAAATTGCCTTTCTTGGCAGCCACAGATAGGGAAGTGGGGGTGGGGGTGAGGGGGAGAATGAAGCAATATGGCATCTGTCCATTGGCTCAGGTCTGTGCACAGAGAGGTGCCCCGAGGGAGTTGGAAGCCTGGTGCCACGTCCTCAAGAGGCTCACCACTCACTAGTGGCAGCCATCTCTGGACTGGTGTCCACAGGTCTCTCCAACTGCCAGGAAGCCCAATAGCAGACCAAGATGTAAGGGAGGGAAAATTTAACCACTACACCTACCCTTGTCACTGGTCTCCAGGCTTCTCAGAGTCTCTCTTCTTCCAGTTCTACTCCGTAACCTCCTGCCATCGAGTCTCCTGCAGTCTCAGGTACCCCTCCTTCCGACTCTCATCCAATGTGTGCCTGTCTGCTTGCTTATTTCTTCCACTTTCTTCTAAAATCTGTCTTTTTTGCATAGACACTCTGGCTGGCAGTTTTTCTCGTCTGTCATCTTGCCTCAACTGTTTCTAAAATGAGTTGGTTGTTGACTTTTTTCCTGGGTTCTCTATTCTGTTTCATTGATCTGTATGTTGTTTTTTGCACCACTACCATGCTTTTTGTTACTGTAGCCTTGTAGTATAATTGGAAGTCAAGTATTGTGATGCCTCCAGCTTTGTTCATTTCCTTAGGCTTGCTTTGGCTATTTGGGTTCTTTTTTTAGTTCCATATCAATTTTGGAATTGTTTCTTTTTTACTGTGTGAAAAATGACATTTATAATCTGGTAAGGATTACATTGAATCTGTAGATTGCTTTGGGCAGCATGGTCATTTTAATAATATTGATCCTTCTGTTCCATGAACAGGGAATGTGTTTCCCTTTGTTTATGCCATCTATTAATGTAATTTTATTTAATTAGTGTTTGTAGTTTTCCTTGTAGAGTTCTTTCACCTCTTTGGTAAAATATATTCCTAGGTGGGTTTTTTTGGTAGCTACTATAAATTGGATCGACCTCTTGATTTGGTTCTCAGTTCGATTGTTAGTATGTAGAAATGGTACTGATTTTTGTATGTTGATTTTGCATCCTAAGACTTTACACTTACTAAATCTAACAGTTTTTGTAGAAGCCTTTAGTATATTCTAGTTATAAGATTGTATCATTGGTGAACAGAGTTAATTTGACGTCCTCTTTTCCAATTTGGATCCCTTCTATTTCTTTTTCTTGCTTGATTGCTCTGGCTAGGACTTCCAGTGCTATGTTGAATAGGATTGGTGAAAGTGATCATCCTTATCTTGTTCTACATCTTAGGGGGATCACTTTCAGTTTTTCCCCTTTAAGTATGATCTTGACTGTGGGTTTGTCATATATGATGTATATTATTTTTATCTGTGTCCTTCCAATACCTAGTTTGATGAGAGTTTTTATCATCAAGTGGTACTGAATTTCATCAACTACTTTATCTGCATCTATTGAGATATCATATGTTTTTTGTCTTTAATTCTGTTCATGTGACAAATCACATTTATTTATTTGCATATGTTGATCCATCCTTGCGTCCCAGGAATAAAATCCATTTGATCATGGTGTATTATCTTTTTGATGTGCTATTGGATTTGGTTTACTAGTATTTTTTTGAGGATTTTTGTGTCTCTGTTCCTTGGGGCTATTGGTCTGTAGTTTTCTCTCTGTGTTGTGTCCTTTTCTGGCTTTGGTATCAGTGTCATTCTGGCTTTATAGGATGAATTAGGAAGGATTTCCTTTTCCTTAATTTTTTGGAACAATGTCAAGAGGATTAGTACCAGTTTTTCTTTGTACATTTGGTAGAATTCAGTGGGGAATCACTGTGGTCCTGGGCTTTATTTTTTCCTTTTTTTTTTTCTTTTTTCTTTCTTTTTTATAGTACTTTGAGGGGCTGCTTTACTGGGCTTTTGCGGGGGAGATTTGTTATTAGTGATTCAATCGCGATACTCATTATTGGTCTGTTCATGATTTTTTTTCTTTTATCTTTCTTTTTTACAGTACTTTGAGGTACTGTTTTACTGTGCTTTTTTGGGAGATTTATTATTAGTGATTCAGTCTCACTACTCGTTATTGGTCTGTTCATGATTTCTATTTCTATATCTGGTTCAATCTTGGGAGGTTGTATATTTCCAGTAATTTATCCATTTCTAGTTGGTGAGCGTGTAGTTTTTCATATAGTGTAAGGATCTTTTTTTATATGTTATAATGTCTCCTTCTTGAAGGCTCTGTTCATTCTTTTTTATTCTATTTTATTTATTTTTGTCTGTGACTGGATTAATTCAAAAGACCTGTCTGCATGTTCTGAAATTCTCTCTTCTGCTTGATCTAGTCTACTGTTGAAGCTTTCAACTGTATTGTATAATTCCTTCAATGAATTTTTCATTTCCAGAAGCTCTGTTTCATTTTTCTTATGATACCTTTCTCCTTGGTAAATTTCATTTTCATATCCTGAATTGATTTTCTGGTTTCTTTTTATTGGCTTTCAGATTTCTCTTGGAATGCATTGAGCTTCTTATAATCACTATTTTGAATTCTTTATCTGACATGTCGAAACTTTTATTTTTGTTTGAATTCATTGATAGAGAACTAATGTGTTCCTTTGGGAGTGTTATAACCCCTGATTTTTCATACTTCCAGTATTATTGTGCAGATTTCTTCAAATCTGGAGAAACAGTTATTTCTTATTTTTTAATTTACTTTCATTTGGGTTAGACCTTTTTTTCTTGAGGATATGACTATGATGTATGTTGAGTAGGGCTGTTTGGCTTTGCTTATGAGTGCGTTTAGTGGCCAAGACTCTGTATGATTGTCTTCATTATAAATAACCAAGGAAGTGTGGTGCCTTTCTCAAATTCTGGCTATAGTGGGCAGCATACCAGGCAGGTGAGCTGACTCAAGGCCTCCTGGGTGGCCTGGGTGGTATGGGCAATGGTGGTAGCAGAGGTCCCAAGAAGCTTGTCTTCTTCCCAAATGCTGTGCACTTGTGTCAGTAGATGTTGTAATGGGCTCTGTGGGTTGACCTCCAGGCCACTAGGTGGCACTTGCAGGTGAGAACCAGCTGCAATGGTGGTAGTACAGTTTATGCTTTCCTATTGTTAACTAGAAGTACTCTGGTGTCCCAGGGAATGGGTTGGGCCATGAAACACTTAGTTAGTTGTCTGGGTCCCATGTTTCCCATCTGGGGTGTAGGGGGGAGGGGTGGAGCCAAGCAGGGCCAGGCCTGGCAAGCCCACACTTGGGCCCCTCAACAACAGGTACAAGTGCCAGCCTCAGCAGCAATATGGGGCAGTCCTCAGGTTCCCAGAGAAACTCCCCAGCAAGGAGCAGAGTAGCCACTGGCATGCCAAAGACCCAGCATGAGGAAAGAGGAGCAACTCAGCTCCACAGCCTCACTAGTGATAGTGGGATCCTCCTTGTTCTCATGTACCACACATGGTGGAGCTCCCTCCCATGGCCTGACCTCCACAGCAATTTGGAGCAGTCACCCAAGTTATATGCCATTTGCTCTTAGTTTGCAAAACTGTCCCAGGCAATAAAACTCAGTGCCTAGGCCACCACCATGCTTCTCATACAGATCTCCTCTCACTCCAGCCACATGAGGGTGAGGGGTGCCCAACCCCAGTGCCCATGGCTGAAGCCCACCCCACACTCATCTCTCAGTTCTGGTAGCAAGGCCCCACCCCACTCTAGACCAGATCACCAATCCCTGGCCTGAGAATCTCCAAACCAGTGACTGCCAGCCTTGCAAGCTGACAGACTCTGGCACAGCCCTCTATGAGCTAGAATCAGAAATGGCCTCCTATTGGCACTCAGGTCTGGGAGCATGTGCAGGTCACTTCCCAGTGCCATTCCTTCCTTCTCACAGTTTCCCAACTTCTCCAAGTCAGATCCAGGGTTTAGTAGGGCCAAGGAACTCCCCTGTCTATCCCTGAATTCACTCAGCTTTACATTGGACCCCACCACACAGGCTGCTGCCCACCTTTTTCCCAATATCTGAAGGTTTCTTTCACTTTTATGTTGAACTCCTGTGTTCCTTCTTGGATAAACATTCACAGTATGAATCAATATATGCTATTTCCAAGTGAGTGAGACACACTGGTAAAGATCCTATTCCACCATCTTGCGGGGGGAAAAACTCAACTCATCTAATCTTTACAAATGCTTTTAGGGCTCCTAGTTTAGTGTCTGGCACACAGAACATGTTCAGCCAATGTTAGTTCCTCTTCAATCTTTGTTTAATGAGAAGGATATGGTGTGATCATACTCTTCAAGCAGCTTTTCCAGCTGCAAACATGCATATTTCTTGTGAAGCATGGAACTTTGATTAGATTTGTCAGAAGAGGGAGTTTCTGACATAACCAACAGGAAAATCAGCACTATTTATTCCTTGTGAGATTTTCAGATACATATTTTCAATGTAGATATAGAAGTAAATATGTTCCGGTTTTAAATAGCTCCCATCTGGCCAGTAGTGGACAGATGCGGCTCATGAGAGCCCGTCTAGAATGAATCACATTGGTTGATTTGTGTCACCTTGGCCTTAGATAAAAATAAATCAGGCCATTTTTATAGAAATGTGTCCTTTTCTTATTCATCCTTATTAATGCTTCTCTCTTCTTTTGCAGTATAGGCAAGGACAGCATGAACCAGTGGTTAGTGTTGGTTATATTCCTAAATCTGTAGGTTGTTATCTATTTTATAGCTTATTAGGGCTATCAATCAAATAAAGGCTATTAAAATAAATCAGATGCCACTGAAAGACAAAGAATTTTAATATAGAGTATTAGCAGCAAATTGAGTTGCAAGCCCAGGTCAAAACTGGATAGTTACAGACAGATAAGGGCAAACAAAATGGGAATACTGACTGATGTCAGGGAAACAAGTACCGTGAAGCCTGGTGCAGAAACAGGGTTTTAAGAGTCTCAGTACTCTGCAGCCTCTACCCTTTTACCTCCATCATGCCTTTGAGACCAGGTAGACCTATATTTGGACTAACTCCACCTCAGTCTTCTTGTCTATAAAATGTATATGATAATCCCTATCTTATTGGATAATGAGAATTAATTAATGTAAATTTGGGGAAATGTTCCAACACTTACCTATGTTTAGTAGGTACCCTTTCACAATCATTTAAAATTTCTTGAATGCTTTTTTGGGTTTCCCTCCTTGGGGAAGGATGAGAAGAAAGTTGGGTGAATACCCTTCAGAAACACAGATATCAAGAAGAGGCAAGTGATAAAATGTATTGCAATGCACAGGAAGAATATTCTGAACTCTCTTTGTTGAGCAGAACCTACTCACCTGCTTTGGTGCTTCTGAATGATTGGATATCCCATGTAGAAAACCAAAAACTTACATCTTTCTGTCTTATTCCTTGAGTAAAATCTCTGGATGATTATAGTGGTGAATATGCTTCTTTATTGCCTGTGCTTCTATCTCCTCTAGGGGGAGAGTTGGCTGCCACAGAGGTACACAGATCACAAAATCCCTCATACATCTTATAATTAAGGACTATCAACATCGGTGATCATCCTCTAAGTATTCATTTGATTGGATGTAACATAATTGTGTTTCATTATAATCACAACTCATTTAATTATTTCATAAATTCTCACATTTATAATTTTTCTCTACAAAATATCCCAGTGATTTGGTTAAAATATGCTGATGACACCACATCCACCTAATTTCAAATGATTTGAGAAGCTTCCCTTTGCACTCAGCCTGTGCTCATTGTCACTCAAATCACACCTCATGTGCAAGATGAGCATATTTATTGGCATATTTATTTTCCCTGTAATCCTTCCTCATCTGGTACCCCTGTACCCCTGAGTTGTGACAACCAAAAATGTCTCTAGACATTACCAAAAGTCTCTGGGGACAAGATCACCCCCAGTTGAGTTGAGAACCAGTACTATAAATCTACACAAATAGAAGTAAATTTTTTTTTATTTCAGCATATTATGGGGGTACAAATTTTAAGGTTTCAATAAATGCCCTTCCCCCCTCCCCCCACAAGTCTGAGTTTCCAGCATGACCATCCCCCAGATGGTGCACATCTCACTCATTATGTATGTATATACCCGCCCTCCTCCCCCCTCCCCCCTGCCCAATACCCTATTACTGTAGTACCTATGTGTCCACTTAGGTGCTGCTCAGTTAATACCAGTTTGCTGGTGAATATATGTGGTGCTTGTTTTTCCATTCTTGGGATACTTCACTTAGTAGTATGGGTTCCAGCTCTAACCAGGAAAATATAAGATGTGCTATATCACCGTTGTTTCTTAGAGCTGAATAGTACTCCATGGTATACATATACCACAT